>VMDO01014298.1:0-55050 GCA_007922755.1 Pedetes capensis | reverse complement strand
GTACCATCAATATCTGCTGAATATATGTTCTTTTAAAAAAGAGAAAAGTTTATGAAATTGATTATTGACCTTACAAGTTTCAAATAATTGAAATGATATGGTATATATTTTCTGACCACCTTGCAAGTCAGCTTTAAATGAAACCAAGAAGAGAACTAGAAAATACCCATACATTTGGATTTTTTAGAAAGTTTTTAAGAAATTTGATTAAAGAGGAAATCATAATGGGAATTAGAAAGTATTTTGGACTAAGTGACAACAAAAGCAGTATATAACAACACTTGTGGGATGTCATTAAGACAGTCTTAAAAGGGAAATTTATACTCTTACATGCAAATATTAGAAAAGAAAACAGATTATGAGTTAAATATCTGAATAAATTTTCTTAAAAAATTAAAATACACCCAAAAGAAAAAAGAGAGCAGGAATAGGATGAAGAGCAGAAATTTATGAGATTGTAAATAAACATGATGGAGAGGACAGAGAAAGTCAACATGGTATTCAGAAAAGGATGATTGGATTATAAAACCCATAGTGAAAGTGATCAAGAAATCAACAGAGAAGATGCTATTTATCACATCAGGAGTGGAAAGGTGAATATCATTACACATTACTCACCATTTCGGAGGCATCTAAAAGCTAACAAATTGCACTTCATATTTTGGACTTGGATAATTTTTCATAGTAACTCTACTCTTCCCCTGAAACAAGAAAACTAGAGACATATTAGTTAAAATACTGGTTCCTCTTTAGTTCTAAAAATCCAAAAGCTTTGAAAACTGTGTCCCTCTCTCTTCCATTAATGTAAATATACTAATATTGAAAGCCTAGCACAGCATGTCCATATCCACTCTTTGGAACCATAGACTTAGGGAAGGTATTCCAAATGCACCTCTTTCCCCCCTCCACCTTCTCTGTTCATGCACTACATATGTTATTTCCTTCCTTGTAGTTGTATAAAACTCTGAAAAAAGACAGTAAGCTATTACTTTTAAAATGCAAAGGCATCTTGGAGTGGCAACACTGTACTGAATTTACATTCAGTTTTAAATTCCTCATCTTAGACTTTCTTCCTGAGAATGGAGAGAGATAAGTGAGAACTGATTTATGGTGTGGCCATCAGCAGTTCAGGGTGATGAATAGAGGGGGTATAGAAAGCAAATGTTCATACACCTTATCTTACCATACCTGGATACTCAGCAGATAAATATTTGGCTTGTTGCTGGAAATATATCGTATACTTTTTGAGGCTGGGATTGAGTTAGATGCTGAGGCAGGGCTTCTCAGTTTACTGAGAGATAATCTGAAATAAGGGTACAAAAAGGTGCAGGAAAGAAGGAATTAGGGGGAGGGGGGGTCTTAGTTCATTCAGGCTGCTATGACAAAATACTATAGCATGAGTGGTTTATAAACAACAGAAATTACTTCTCACAGTTGTGGAGGGTAAAGATCAAAGTCCAAGATCAAAGTGTTCACAATTTGATGTCATAAACTGTCATCTTTCTACACTGTCCTCACATGAATCGAGGGTTAATAATCATTTGGGGGGGGAGCTCTTTTTTAAGGGCACTAACCTCTTTCGTGAGGGGGGGTACTCCATGCTCCTGACATAATCACTTCCCAAAAGCCGCTTCCAAATCCCATCTCCTTGGGAATCAAAATCTCAGTGTATGAATCTGGGGCAGACACAAATATTCGATCCATAGCAGAGGGTTCTCTGCAGCCCATTTAGGCATCATAAGCAGGAGAACTCTAGACTGGACTTCTGCTGTGAGCTCACAGAGACCAGTGTGACAACTTAGAATAAAGATAGTCATAATCTCAGTAAGAAATAGCCGTCATCCACAGCAAGCACTGCTGGGGATGAGACTGATGTGTCTCTCACATGATATTGGGATAAATGCTTCCCTTTTCAGCCCCTTTATTCAATGTTTTAATAAAATATTGCTTTCATAAATAAAACAGACTTTTGTATGTACAGGGCCCTCCAATTTCCTAGCAAATCAGGAGGTACAGTTTGATAACAAAAGGCTGGGTTTTGGGGAAGAAATATTGATGAAGTCAAAAAGGGACCAGATAATATTGAGGTTAAGACAATGTTTAATAGAGAAAGCCCTAGTTTGAAGTTGAACTTTTCTTTTCTTTCTTTCTTTTCTTTTCTTTCTTTTTTTTTTTTTTTTTTTTTTTCCAGTACTGGGGGTTGAACCCAGGCTGTGGTGATTGCATGCTCTGCAAGTGCTGGACCACTGAGCTGCACAGTCCATTTTTTTTTTTTACTTTTTGAGAAAAGGTCTTGCTAAATTATGCAGACTGCCTCTGGTCTCCAACTTGTGATCCTCCTGCCTCCGCCTCCAGAGCCACTAGAATTATAGGCGTGCGCTACCATGCCTGGCCAAGTTGAACTTTTCTTAATACATATTTTTCCTTGGTCCTGGTAATGCTCTCTATTTTTCTAGATTAATCACTCTTTCCTTTCCACAACATTCTCCAAATATCTTCAAATCATAATTCCAAAATGAAGATAAATGTGAATCTGGCAGCATAGAAAGTTGAAACAATAGGAATAATTAAGAGACTATGCTTCTTCCCATTGCTCCCAAATGCTTGCATTATTCTACTTTACTCATGGGCAGGACCAAGGTCACTTAAGTAAATGCTGCATCATCTGGCTAAATATTCTGGACTTTGATAATTTTTCATAGTAACTCCACTCTTCCCCTGAAGTAAGAGAACTAGAGACATACTAGTTATAATACGGATTCCTTTTTAGTTCTGAAAATTCAAAAGCTTTGAAAACGTTGTGTCCCTCCCTCTTCCACTAATGTAAATATACTAAGATTATTGAAAGCCTAGCACAGCATGTCCATATCCATTCTTTGCAACCACTGAGCTGAATTTGATTTATCTACTACAAGATCATTACTATCCTGCTGTATAATTGAATTGGTTATATTAGCATTAGGCTTTTTCAAAATGAATTCACTAATGGAGTGGACATTTAATAGTAACAATTATTTGTGTGTATTTCTTTGTAGTGACTTTTCCTATAGAATATTTAACTTTGGAGTACAGTGTCATCTTGATAGCTTTTATTTAATTCTCCTTTTCAATCTCTTCCCATTCTTTCATCATAGGTACCAAAAATAAAAACTCAATTTTTGGAATGGATGAGCTAGCATATGGCAATCTTTCTCTTTATGATTGTCTCAAATTATTCATCTCTGTAGTCCTTTCATTTGGGGTTTTTATATAAAACTGTCATTGACCTTGGAAGTACCAGCTGTCCTCATGAAATATGAGGCTGGTAATGATGACATATAACATTGATAATAATAAATGGTAGTTTGTATTTCAGCTGAGTTGGTTTTTTATGCCCTGCTTTTGGACTCAATGTATTCAATATGAATAGAAAATATTAAAATGTAATTCAACTGGCTGATATCTCCTCCCTTTTCTTGCTATCAAGCTAGATATCTGAAATTGAAACCTGCCAGTGCTGGCATTGAGGTTAGGCAACTCTTTCAAACTGAAGATTTGATGTTCTTATTTGGGGAGATTCGATTTTTATCTAGAACGGAGAAATTTTATAATAATTCTCTGCTCTGTCATAGACTTTAAGTAAACAAAAGAAGTTGCATTCTCTAATAGTTTAGGATGATAATTAAGTCAAGTCAGGTTTGGGGAATAGCAAACTAGACAGTATATGAAAAAAAAGGACTTAAGTAAAATCATTTTCTCTTCCAAAAGAGGATGATTTTTCCCTATTTTGAATGACGGGCCTTTCATTTTTCCCTTTATCAGCACATCATTATAACCTTCTTCTGAAATATGAAAAAATTTTCAGAGTGGGGTGAAGAGGAATATGCTGGCCAAAGGGTACAAAATCTTAGAATCTCAGTTTGACAGGAGGAATGCTTTTATTTTGAGACTTATTGCATGGGATGAAAATAGTTAATAATAGTGCCTTGTACATTCCAGAATTACTAAGGGATTAAGTTGGAATGATCTCACCACTAGAAAAGATAAGTATTCAAGGTGACAGACACATTAACTAACTTGATTTAATTATTTCATATTTATAAATCATAGCATCCTTTTATAGTCCATACATACATAGAATTGTTGTTGTTAGGTGCTGTTGAGTCAGTGTCTGACTCACAGCAACCCTATGTACAACAGGCAAAACATTATTGTCAATGCTTCCGTGGGATTTTCAATGTCTGATTGTTTTTTGGGAGTGGGTTGCTGGGTCCTTCTCCCAAGCCTACAGCACCTGGTATTCCCAGGCTGTCTCCTATCCACGTATTAACCAGGTCTGACCCTGCTTAGCTTCTGAGATCTGACAGGGTCAGATGCCACAGTGGTACAGCTGCAGTATATACACAATTATACTTTGACAATTTATGATAAAATAAAAATTAATTTTAAAAAGGAAATGTTTACACTTTCTTGAAAAGGATTTGATTATGGCATGTATGTAAAGAGAAAGAAATTATAAATATTTAGGGTTTTTTCCACTTTACAAAAAGAAACCTATGAAAGGGCACATGGTACCTCATTTCTATATATAAATTTATGTTTTATGTATCAGTTAAAAATAATTTAGGCTTCTTGATTCATAGATTTGCAGGAGGCTTACAGCCAGGTCTTCATCAGGACTCTGTTCCATAACCAGTATGCGAATGATGTCACTGTTTGGAGCCCTCAGAGCAGGATTTAAAAAATCAAACATACAATAGAAGCTGTTAAATAAGGTTTGTCCATAGTGGTTCTGAAATGAAAAACACATGCAGCTTTGGTCACATTAAATGGGAACAGTCAAAGCCTGCAGCTCACCAGAAAAAAACTTTTCCATGTTGACAATACTGTATTGTTATCTCAACTCTGAGACCTGCTGCTAATACTTGGTTGTTATGTAATTTTATGTTCTAGGATTATTTGGATTCCATTTGGATTCCAGATTCTAGTCTGTATTTGACAGACTACTTCCTATGTCTCATCTTGTCTCTCTAATTAGAAATAAGACCCAGATACCAACATAATGGTATGGCCAGAGACCATATGGTGTTGGGCTGCATATTGCTGGTTATGATAATATGAGCCCTCACATTTTCCAAACCTGTCCATCTGCTAACTATTTATGACTACAGAGCTGTGTCCATTGTAGCCCATTCTCAGTCAGCTTGTACTTACTTGGAAAGACATGAGGTGTATGTGAGTTTATGGAGTGCAATTTAAATGAGCTGGTTAAACATGGTCTGCAGATCAGGAACTAACTATGAAGAATGTTTCCATTGGAGCTCTGGGTAAAGGCCTGGAGTTGTGGATCTATGATTACTATGACATGTCTCCACCCCTAAAATGACTTGAAGAAAGACCACAAGAAAGACATAGGCTGAACAACCTGCTGATGACCATGCAGAAAGGCTAATGAATCAATGGAACATGAAGTGATAAACTGCTCTGTATGTACATTATTAAATATGTAAGAATGTAAGAATACGTACTGATGAAAATAATCTACACTTTTAAAAGGTGCAGGCTGGTAGAACAGTAGATTTTAAGAATTAGTCCAGATATGAGTTTTTTCTAAGCAACCTCACTGAAACCATATAACAGGGTCTATTTTCTTTGATAGGGCTTATATAATTACTTTCTAGAAGGTGTATGTATCTGTACTAATGTTTTTAAATGAAGAAGATAGTGTCTTTGTGGTTTTAAAGACAACTGTGAGATAAAATTGTTTTGCCTCCCAAAACAATGTATAAAAAAAGAAATTTAATTAAAATTAATTAATTAATGTGTTTTCACTTTTAAAAACAAGAACAACAACAAAGAGATGTTTGGGAATCAAAAGAGACATTTCCACAGAGAATAAAATGTGGTGTTTAAGCCAAGAATATCATGGTGGATATGAGGGACCCCATAACCCCTTCCAAAGTCAGACATATTGCTCCAATAGATGGAAGCACTGTTGGAAAGGCCATCAGGTGTCAGCTTTTTCAGAGACAGCCCAGCTACAGACAGCTGCCTCACCTCAGATTGCAGCCTTTGCAAGATAGCCCATATCCAGTGTCCAACTAAAGCAGTAGATAAAAGCCTGGCCTTTTTGCACCAATGCATGACTACTATAACTGGTCATTTAATTCCAGAGCTCCCCGTGGAACCAGCCAAGGCTGTGGTCAGTCTGTATCACAGCTCATCTTCTCTTTCTTTCCAAATATCACTCCCTTCTCTCTTTGCCACAGGTATGAATCCCAAGAGGGCATTCCTAATAAATGTTCTGTATTGTAACTCAGTTTCAGAACTTAACCTACAACAATGATAAAATGGAGAGGAGGGGATGATGCTGGCCCTGGAAATTTCTAATGAGGTTATCTTGGTTAAAGAAAAAGAGGAAAGTCCCATATGTATTTCTGTGTGTGCTATCACTCATGTATGTGTGTATGCCTCTGTGCGTGTGTGTGTGTGTGTTTGCATGCACACGTGTGTGGTGAGAGGCTGGAGGAATGTGCTAAATAATATTATGTATTATCTTGACTGGGTCATGGGATGCCTAGCTACTTGGTCAAACATTCTCAGTGTTTTTTTGAGTGTGTTTTGGATGAGATTACATTTAAATTGATAGACTGAGTAAAATATTGCTCTCCCTAATGTGGTGGGCCTTATGCAATAAGTTGAAGGCATGAGTAGAATGAAAAGGTTGACCCTCCTCCAGATAAGTGAGAATTTCTCCTGTCTTACTGCCTTTGAATTGGGATATTGGCTGTTTTTTTCCCCCCTGTCTTTGGACTCAAACTGAAACATTTCATCTTAGGTCTCAAACCTGCTAGTCTTTGAACAGGTTCAACACAATTGGATTTTCTGTTCCCCAAGTCTTCAGACTTCAACCACAGCTAAATCATTGACTATCCTGGTCCTCCAGCTTGATATTTCCCTGTGCAGAATTTGCAACCTGAGATTTAACCAGCCTCCATAATCATGTGAGCCAAGCCCTTATAATGAATCATATATCATATACAAAGTTGCCCATCTATTGGCTCTGTTTCTTTAGGGAGCCTTGATTAATATGGGGTGGGGGTGACCTTACATTGTAAAGACATAAAAACGGAAAAGAAAAGTTGTTATCCATACATGCTTGAGTATCCCTGGGGTTAGCAACAGAAAGTTTTATGAAGACTAACCATGCCTATAAACCACTCCTCTTGCTTCTAAAATGGGCCTCTCTTCTCTCTTGTGTACAGGAGCCTTGCAAACTGCTTCTGGTTGCATTCAGGAGAGGATACTCCATTGACACCTCCTGTGAAGTATGCTGTGTTCACCTACAGGTACCCTCTTTACTTACTTCTCTGGTGGGGAGAACTTACTGAAGCCTACGTCTTCAGTAAGTTCTCCCCACCAGAGAAGGGTTCTCAACAGTAGTAGGGAGACAGTAGCTTGACAGTGGGCCAATCTACCTCTGGTTCTGCCACTATATCAGTTTTTTTCTGTAAAAAGATCAATGACTCACTTGCTCCAAAGGCTGGCTGTAATGTTTTCCCCAGAGGCACTCTTACCCAGAGAAAAAGAGCTACATGGCTTTCAGTTGAAATAGGAAATAAAAATCTTATACTTGTTTCTGATACCCACCATAAGGAAAGAAGAAAGAAAAATGTGTTTCTCCTCCTTTTATATTAGTATACCTAGGGTCTTTGAGCCAGAATACCTAAATATTAACAAGACAGCTATATTAGAAATGATCCAATAAATAGAAACACTTTACAGAGCAACAGAGAGAAGAGAAGAAATAAACTTTTCTATCAGAAAGTCTCATTAAGTCCTGGAGTTTGCATCAAAGATATATTAGGCTACATTACACAGTGTTCCTACCAGAAGAAATTGCTGCTGAAAGAAAGAAGAGGAAGCAAAAGAAAAATTTAGAGGGAACTTCTTTTCATTTCATCAAACAAGTGAAATGGAGAAAGAATTTCTCAATGCAAAACTTTTATTTAGACTTTTAAAATTCTTGTCTTGTGTCCTAAACCCAACTTCAACTATTCTTGCTGTTGATTGAAAGTGAATAATCAGCTGATGTCTTAAAGCTCTCACTAATGTTTGTGATGGTAAAGATGATGACAATGACAGCAAACAATTTTTATGATAACCAACATTTTTCTATGTTTCAGGCATTATTTGAACTGAGTAAGCATGAAATGGTCTTCGTTAACTTTTTTTGGTTTTTGTGGTACTAGGGGTTGAACCCAGGGCCTGGCGCTTGCGTGCTCTGCAAGTGCTGGACCACTGAGCTGCACCCTCAGCCCATTTTTTTACTTTTTGAGACAGGGTTTTGCTAAGTTACACAGACTGCCTCTGGTCTCAAACTTGCTATCCTCTTGTCTCCGCCTCCCAAGCCCCTGGGATTACAGGCGTGCACCACCGCACCCGGCTCATCTTCCTTACATTTTATACAGTAGTGTTAGTGTGCAATATTTTTTGGCACTTAACCGAAGGCCATAGATGAATGAAACAACTGTTTTTTTTTTTTAATTATTTCAGTAAGTCTATGTTAAATTTCACTAACTCCTCTGGTGTCCTATGGAGGGAACAGTTTGTTTGGATGTAATGGGGCAATGGACAATACCCATTATACCCTTTATTTTTTATGGCACTCAAAGTAGAAATAAATGGTTTAGTAATTGCTCAGAAAAGTCTATTGTGCATATTAAATATATCTGTACTGTTCTGGTAGCTTGTTTCAATTCAGTTTGTACCTGTGATATACAGATACTATGAACAGAAAAAGCCGTGGGAGATACAGTCCTCTGTCAAGACACTTGCAGGCTGTTTTGAGGGGCAAGGCATACACACAGAATGGACAGTGAGAGATCCAAGAAGGGATGTCATTAAATGTCCTAGTGCTCCCGGAGTTCTGGTGAGGGGAGAGATCAGCAAGACTGGAGCCAGTAGGAGAGAAGACAGTGGTGATACTTGATTAGCACCAAGGAAAGCTGAATATAAGGAAGATAGCCATGTACACAAGTTGTGGTGGTGCTGGTGGTGGTGATGGTGGTGCTAGTTAGGTGCTGTCAAGTGGGGTCTGACTCATAGAGACCCTTTGTATAACAAAACGAAACACTCTCCGACACTGTGCCATGCCTAGCACTATGTCAGTGCTTCTCTGCTATACATAGAATTTTCAATGGCTGATTGTTTTCAGATTGTTTCCACAGTGGATTTCCATGTCCTTCTTCCATTTTTGTGGTGCTGGGGATCAAACTTGGGGCATCAGAGAGTGCAGAGCAGTACTCTACCAACTGAACTAAACTCCAGCCCATATGAACAAGTAGAAGAGGTCATTTGTAGTGAGCACTGTGCAGTTAGAGCATAAAATTTACCTTTTCTATGATGATAAACCCTTTGCTGTCAATTCCAAGTCTTCACAATACATGACATCATATCATTAAAAAAAATACTGACAAAGCAATTACTGATAATTCTAAACAACAGGTATAAAAATAACATGTTATCCCACAAATTTGAAGGAATAATATAAACCCAGATTAACTTGTGTTGGAACAACCCACTAATATTTTATTTAGTGAAGATATGGAAATAAATTTTTTAAAGTTATTTTTGGTTTATGCTACTATGAAATCAAGATTTGAAGAGATCTAGAATACAGACAGCTGCTCCTTTCTTAAAGCTCTCATAGTATTTTGTGCTTAGATTTCTTTTCTTTTCTTTTTTCAGTACTGGGTGCTGAACTGAGGGCCTTGTGCTTGTAAGCTTTGCAAGTGCTGTACCACTGAGCAGCAGCACAGCCCATTTTCTTTTTACTTTTGAGACAGGATCTAGCTAAATTATGCAGACTGCCTCTGGTCTTGAACTTGCAATCCTCCTCCCTCTTCCTCCCGAGTTGCTGGGATTACAGGCATTGTGTCACTGCGCCTGGCTGTGATTAAATTTTTTCATATTCATTACATGGTGCAGTAGAAGTTTGTCTTTTAACTAATGTTCATTTCACCAAGTTGCCAAAATACATGATGCTCTCCTTTCCTTCTATAAAATGTACTGATTGTTTTCATGGTGCTTACCTCCTAAGGATTCTTGTCTTCAATATGCCCTCAGAACCCTCACATGAGTTGATCTGTTTGCTTAGCAAGTCATTTGGGCCGTCTCCAAACTCCTTTAATGCATCAACCCTTGTTACATATTTATATACTTTAAATATCATATAAACTAATAAAACACAGAAGCAAAAAGAGCCATTTCCATGAACACAAATAGAAAGATTTATAAAATTCTAATAAAGCCAAGCCATTAAAAGCTCCTGTTGAAATAGGTACAAGTGACATGACTGTAAAACACAAAAAACAAGCAAAAAAACAAAACAAAAAGAACTGAGCAAACAAATCAGACAGAATTCTGTATTTTTTATATTCAGATTGATGGTAAGTGGCTTAAGTTCCTGCTCCACTTTAAATGACTTGAAATAGAATATGATTTACTCACCAAATGATGGGCCCATACTTTTGTGACTCATCAGAATATGGGCAAATTTAAGGACATTTATTTCTGTTAAGTGAGAAAAAAATAACTGTTATGTGTGCATCATACTTTGTTTCCCCCTTTTAGTCTATTTTATTTCTATTACCTGAGTAATTAGTCTCAATTACAAATAAGAGTCTAATGTCTTGTGATTTTTCTTTTTTATTTCCAAGCTTCTGCATGTTCTGAAATGAATGAGGGATCCCAGTACCAGAGCTTCTGGAGACTAAAGACCAGAATTTCATTGGGCTGCAGAGGACTACAACAATCAAGGGGTTATAGCTCTAGAAGGTTATGAACTAGAAAAAAAAAATTGCAACAAAAACTTTTAAATAAAAGCATTAAATAAACCAAACATGTTATTGTTGGTATTTTATACAATCTTAGTCCTTAAAAAATTAGGATGATTAGTTAATGGACATTTTCTTTAAATGCATTACATAGTATCATTCAAAATTCATGACATTGTCCTCATTTTGCCCATTTTCACCTGAATCTTTGCTGATTCAAAGACTGGAACTTTTGAATTCCTGAGAGTGATAGTAATTTCAGGTACTTTTTCTGTAGCTTGAACAGTGTGCAGTCTCATTTTAAAAAGAAAAGCAATGATAGCAATCCTCTCCCCCTGTATTTTCTTACATTATCTTATTATCATGTAAATATGCACATATATTATTTGAATATAAAAGAAATATGTGCTCAGAGCTCCACTCCAACTAAAAAGCAAAAGCAATTTACAAACTAAATACTAACAAAACTGCAAAACCATTAAAATTCAAATTAATAGTATTAATTTAGTATAATACATAATATTGTTTTACTGGAACTATATTGCTGATACAGGGTTTAATACATAAGGAAGTAACCTCAGGTCAGATTCTATATTTAATCTCTTTTTATAGTTTGATTTCAATAATACTAATGCAAGAAAAAACCTGTGTGTTCTCTTAAGTACAATTTTATTCCCCAATTTAGGATAAATAGCCTTCCTATATAGTCAAAGTGAATAATGATCCTAGAATAATTTTCATGAAGTACCAAATGTATAAATTGTTTACTTAAGCTTAACATTTTGGAATTTAAAAATCTGTGTATGGATATTTAATCCAATTTTTAAAATAGTGAATACTTCATAGTGTATCTATTGTTAATGGATTATTCTTGCTTGTATCTGAACAATATGCCCACTTGCAAAATAAGCATAACACTGGATGATACAGCTAGGTTACTTTCTTCTTTTATAACTCTGCATGTCTACACTACCAGATTCCATAACACAATATTCCCACAGTTTTTCTCTAATCTTATGATTTTGAATCCAGTTACCATTCCACAATGCCATTTAATGCAAACACCCTCAAAGTATAAATGCAAACTCAGATGTTAGGGTTACAAGGCATTAATCTGCTAGAAGATATTAATTTTGATAAGCCAGAATATGCTTACATTTTTTAGGGCTATTAGTGAAATTAAAATATAAAGTTAAAAGGCTTTGGCTTAAAACTGAGATTCTGCAGAACATATCTATTTGCTTCCAGAGCTCTGCAGACCAGTTTTCAAAACTCTGGTTTGGGCCATCTTACAGGAAAGAAGATGAATGAAACAAAAAAGATTTTGGGTATTTGAAATATTCCTACAATAAAGCATCAATTATCAATCACTTTTACTTATTTTTTTTTTTAAAGAACCAAGTTGTGCATAAGGCGGGATATGATGTAAGAATGGAAAATTAACATAAGGAGAAAGTTAGTTTCCTAGAGCAAAGACTGTAAACAAACAGAAAATAAAGAGCTAAAGACCAAGAATATATTACAAAGGAATATGCAAAGAATATTCCACAAGAAAAACTTGGCTGAAGAGGAATTACAAGTAAGCTCATTGGGTGTAGGTGTTTAGGAGTCTGGGCTGAATGCTATCAGCCAGAGAGGAATCAGCAGGGCTGTCAGCAATCTATGGAGATTTCTACCAGGTATTAAGGTGAGACGTTGATAACATGTGTTTCCCTCTTTAGACTGTAAGTTCCTCAGCAGCTTGGACCTTGCCTCATTCATCTTTGTGATTTTATTACCTTTTACAGTTTTAGGCACAGAATGGAGCTCAAGTAAAATAAATGAAATGAAAGAAGTATTTCCGAGTTGGAAGGAAGCTTACAGACCCTTTAGGTCAGTGTTTTGCACCTTCTAAACTACAGAAGATGGAGGTAAATGTTTACCCGTCTAGCAAGGTGGACAAGACTATATTCATAACATTTATTAAGCCTTTACTCTTGAGCCCAGATTTTTCTTATTCCAGAAACCAAATTGTTAACTAATTTGATATCATACCTCCAAGTTAGTCAAGTAACTAACTTTTAAAAAGCCTTCTTATAAAAGAAATCCATAAGATAGGTATTATCAGCCAGGCACGGCGGCATATGCCTGTAATCCCAGTGGCTCTGGAGGTGGAGGCAGGAGGATTGTAAATTCGAGACCAGAGGCAGTCTGTGTAATTTGGTGAGACCCTGTCTCAAAAAACTAAAAAAATGGGCTGGGGGTGCAGCTCAGTGGTCCAGCTCTTGCAAAGCATGCAAATGCAAGTGCGAGGCCCTGGATTCAACCCCCAGTACTGCAAAAAAAAAAAAAAAAAAAGGCATTATCACACAGATGACCAACTGACCATTAAATTTTTACTGTCCTTTGCATAGTGTGAAGTTGTTGAAAGGTGACATCGAGACTGCTTGGCAACAGACTGAATTTCCCAATCACAGCATGTATCTGAGGTCACATGAGAGCAGAATGTGAGTGTAAGTCTGTGGTATACTCTGGACCAGGGCTTTAAGCATCACTCTATCTTCTCCAACAGGGCTGAGGTTTAGCTCAGTTGGGCCAATGCTTGCTCTACATGCTCTGAGGCCCTGGGTTTGATCTCTAACCCCACAAGAACAGGAGAAGTACCTGGCAGCCCACTCCCAAAACAATCCCCAAACAATTAGCCATTGAAAACCTTATGAATAGCAGAAACACACTGACATAATGTGGCGCACGGCATGGAGAATGTTTCATTCTGTTGTCCATAGGGTCTAAATGAGTCAGACCCAACTCGGTGGCACCTATCCACAACAACCACCCTCTCCAGCATCTTTTTTCCCTCCTTCTAGCTTGATTTAAATGTTTACTAGATTCTGGAGAAGATGTCAGCAAACTTTTTCTGTAAAATACCAGATATATAATTAAAGCTTTTTACATCATAACTCTAATGTGACTATTGATATCCACCATTTTATTGCAAAAGCAAGCACAGACGAAAGAAAACTGAATGGACATAGTTTTGTTCCAATAAGATTTTGTTTACAGAAAAAGCAGGCCAGATTTGGCCCACAGGCTGTGGTTGGGCAACCTCTATCCAGGAGGATGGTGGAGCCATGGATTTGAAGGACTCTAATTCCTTGCATCCCCGCATGGAAGAGAATCTCTGACTAGCAGGAAACCTATTATGGACAGCTACTCAGAAGAGAAATAAATTTGTGTTTTGTTAAGTTACTATTTTTTTAAAAATCTATTTTTTGTGGTACCACATGTCCTATTCAACAAAAATTTGTAAGTTGGAATGTGAATGTAGTATCACATAGTGATACTATGTTCATAAAAAAATCCTAACGTACATAGTACTTACTGGCTTAGAGGGTAAATGGTAGGCACAAAGGAGACAGATATATAATGTTGGAAAAATGGAGGTATAGTAGAAATATATAATGGTAAAACATTTGCCAAAACCATCATCTTATAGGGAAGATGAAATGTCTACTGAGTCTGTAACTTTTGGTATGGGAGTGGGGGAGTAGGTGATTGGAAAAGCCAGAATCTTAGTGCTTACATACAATTGCTTGGTAGCTGCATTTAGAAAGATGCTGCAGGAAAGTGATGAGCTCAGGCAAAGACTGTCTGATTAAAGAACAAAAGGGAAAAGGAATTGGAAAGAGCCCAGAAATCAGGGGCTTTCCAGTGTTAAGGAATGCATATGATCCCTAAGCAACAGGAAATAAGATTGGAATAGGCCTTGACTGACCAGGGTCCAGGAAGACTCTTCAGTCAAATAAAATGCCTTAGTCCTACAGTAAAGATGTGATTGAGAATGTTGCCCTTTCACCTAAGCCTGTGGCTTTACAGGGTCTCATTAAACTAAGGGAGAAAAGCCTATGGCAAAAGAAGCAAGGAAATAAAGTGGACTAAAGAGCTGTATTTAAGGAAGAGCTTGAGTGTGGTTACACATGGAACAGACTGGAAGCAAATAGATTGAAGCCTACTAAGTTTCTGAGGGTCCTGTATTGCCAAAGAGAGATTATACTAATATCCCCTCTTTGTAAAAAAAAAAAAAACTATGCACTTCTGACCACTGCTTAAGATTTGCAATGCCCTCTTGAAGGAAGAATATGCTTCCCTGCCTCATTTTTATCAGACTTTCCCGAGCAGAGTTTGAGAAATAATAATGCCATTGTGTTCTACATATGCTTTGCTAATTCTACACAAGAACTGGTCTTTCAATCTGGATCCCAGAATGAAGAAATCACATAGTACAAAGTTTTGCTAAGCTACAGCTGAAATTTAGTATAAGCAAGAAATAAACCTGTATTGTTGTAAGTCACTGAGACTTGAGTACTGTTTATTACCATAGCAAAGGTTGCAACTGCTAATATGTAAGGAAATGATAGCTCTGGTCCCAAATCTAACTGAGCTTTAAAGTAAGTGCCAGGTCCCCAACTTGCATGAAAGAGAAGAGGGCTATGGGAGCTGGATTACACCTGAAGATTGCATACATTTCAAATTTGGCCACGGAAGGTTACAAAAGAATCTCTGGAATGAAGAGCCAGAAATGAGCAAAGAAGTTGTTCCTGAGTACAAACCCAGGATCTATTTAAGAGATTTCCCCAATTCCCAAGATACAGGCTCTTGACAATGCCTTCCTAGTAGGATTGCATATTGCTGGGGTCTGTGCCTGCTATGTACTTCCATTTTTTTCTTTATCCAAATAAGAATGCTCATTGCATGTATTCTGTTTCTACTCAACCATTCCAGGTTTTCTTTTTCACTGTATTGATTGCTAGACCAAAAGAAGGTCTTTTAGACTTGGTGAAGACAATATTACCAAGAGATCATGATATTCGAGCTGATGGCAGAAAGTGGTTGATTGTTATGCTTAATTCCCTTGTAGAGTATGCAAAGAAGAGTGAGCACACATAGTCACTGCTAGAGGAGCAGACTGTAAAGCGTTGAGTACAAAAGCATGTGCTTCTCCTTCCAGAGTAGGCGATATTCCCAGGAAGAGACAAAACTCTCCTATTTCTCCTTACATCAAAGTGTGGCTAAGTGACTAGTTCTCAACAAATGGATATTTACTAAAATTATATTTGTCCATTCTGGGCGAGGACTTGTAAGAAGTGGATGTTCCTTTTTTCCTTTCTATTGACTAGTTGTAAATAATAAGGATAAGGACTTCAAGAACATTGGGAAGCTGTATGGTAATCAGGAACCCTACCTTGTACTGATATATGAGTGAGAAATATACTTACATTATATTGAGTCATTTTTTATTTTTAAGTTTATTTTTGCAGTACCTAGTTTTACCTTCCCCCACACATCTGTCAGTTTGCCATACTGTGGGAGTTGGTGTGTTGCTATGATGGTGAAAGCTATGCCACTGGTATTACAGATACCAGCAAGGTCACCCATGGTGGACAAGTTTCAGCTGAGCTTCCAGACTAAGATAGACTAGGGAAAAGGAAATGGCTAACCTACTCCCAAAACAATTGGTCATTGAAACCCGTATAATGATTGAACAGCAGACAAGTTGTGGCATGACATCAAAGACATCATTCATAAGGAAAGGAAAAAGTTATTAAAAAGACAGTAAAAAAAGAAAAGACCAAATTACATGTCAAAAGAGACTCTGCATCTTGCTCTTGAACACTGAGCAACTAAAGTAAAAAAAAAAAAAAGACTTGACAAAGTTAAAGAACTAAACACAAGTTTTCAAAGGGCAGCTCAAAAAGACAAAATAAATATTATAATAACATGTGCAAAGAGTTGGAGATAGAAAACCAAAAGAGAAGAACATACTCTGCTTTTCTCAAGCTTAAGGAATTGAAGAAAAAAAATCAAGTCTCAACTGGAAGTAGTGAAGAATTCCACAGGGAAAATAGTAAACAATGCAGGATACATCAAAAGAAGATGGAAGGAATGCAGAGTCATTACACCAAAAAGAATTGGTGGATGACTAAGCATTTCAAGAGGTTGCATATGATCAGGAACTAATGGTACTGATAGATGAGGGGGAGCTGCCTTGAAGGAATTGACAAAATATAAGGCTCCAGGAATTGATGTCATACCAATTGAGGTATTTCAACAAACAGATGCCACACTGGAGGTGCTCAATTGTTTATGCCAAGATATTTGGAAAACAGCTATCTGGCCAAAGGACTGGAAGAGATCCATATTTTTGCCTATTCCCAAGAAAGGGGATCAGCAGAATGTGGAAATTATTGGACAATATCATTAATATATGCCAGTAAAATTTTGCTAAATATCAATCAAAAGTGACTGCAGCAGTATATAAACAGGGAACTGCTAGAAAATCATGCTGCATTTAGAAGAGTATGTGGAAACACAGACATCACTGCTGATGTCAGATTGATATTAGCTGAAAGTGGAGAATACCAAAAAGATGTCTATCTATATTTTATTGACTATACAAAAGTATTTGACCTTGTAGATCACAATAAATTATGAATAAATAGGAATACCAGAGCATTAATTGTACTCATGAAGAAAGAATCTGTACATGGACAAGGAAAAGGCCACTCACACAAAACAAGGAAACATTGTCTGATTTAAAGTCAAGAAATGCGTATGTCAGGGCTATATCCTTTTACTGTAACTCTTCAATCTCTATGCTGAGCAAATAATCCAGGAAGCTGGACTTTATGAGGAAGAATGTGGTATGATGATTGGAGGAAGATTCATTAACAACCTGTGTAATGCAGATGACATAATTTTATTTGCTAAAGAGGATTTGAAATACTTACTGATGAAGACCAAAGAACACAGTCTCCAGGATGGATTTTACCTCAACATCAACAAAACAAATATCCTTACAACTGGGTCAGCATGCAACTTCAGGATAAATGGAGAAAAGATTGAGATTATCCATGGTTTTGTTTTACTTTGCTCTACCGTCAACACCCACCAAAGCAGCAGTCAAGAAATCAAAAGATGCATTGCACTGGGAAAACCTGTTGCAAAACACCTCTTTAAAGTACTGAAAAGTAAAGCTGTCATATTGAAAACCAAGGTGTGCCTGACCTATGCCATAGTATATTCAGTCACATCATATGGTTGTGAAAGCTGGATGTTGAATAAGAGAGGCAGGAGAAGAACTGATGCTTTTGAATTATGGTGCTGGAGATGAATATTGAATATACCATGGACTGCCAAAAGAACCAACAGATCTGTCCTAGAAGAAGTGCAAACACTGTCCTCCTTGGAAGCAAGAATGGCCAGACTACATCTTACATATATCAGACATATAGTCGGGAGGGACCAATCCCTGAAGAAGGACATCATGTTTGGGAGAGTGGCAGGTCAACGAAAAAAGGAAAACCCTCAACTAGATGGATTGACACAGTGTCTGCAAAAATGGGCTTAAACATAAAAAAGATCGTGTGCCTGGCACAGAATCGGGGAGTGTTTCTTTCTATTGTACATAGGGTCACTACAAGTTAGACTTTACTTGATGGCACCTAACAACAACAGTGTTATGTTAGCTAATACAGGGATTATAGTCCAAGTTTCTACATTGGGAGGGTTAAATGAGCTAAAGCACTCTGAGTAGTCTAGACACTGATTAGTTGTTCAATATATGTAGTTATTCTATTTCTCAGAGTAGGAATTAAATCTCATTCTTTTCTGCTACTTTACTTCTGCTTGCTTTATTCTTATTCTATACATCAGAGAATATTTGTCCCATTCTGGCCTCCTTACCAGGATCCTCCCTGCCCAAGTAAGAATGCGCTAAGAGTTTAAAAGAACTGGTCTTTGTTCTTTGTTTTTTTAGCTGGATGTTTTTACCCCAAAAGTATTCTATATATTTCTTCCCATGCACAAATCTTTATTGTCATAGTCTCTCAGTTTGCAAACTCAACTGGCCTCTCCACAGCTCTGCTCTGGATTTTCACATCCAATCCTGATCTTTCATGTTGGATGTGCACAATACTTCTTGGTCACAATCACATTGGCACTGTGATCTTCCACCCTGGCTCTGTACAACATTCCTGCTCCACCCTCCAAACTATTTTGAGTCCCTTGGGAAGAGGAAACTTTTGCCTCATGCTTGCATACTCTGCATGTGCTGGACCACTGAGCTGCACCCTCAGCTCTTTTTTTTTTTTTTTAACTTTTTGAGACAGGGTCTCACTAAAGTTACGCAGACTACCTCTGGTCTTGAACTTGCAATCCGCCTGCCTTCACCTCCTGAGCCAGTGGGATTACAGGCATGCACCACCACACCTGACTCTCTTTCAGTGGATTTAAAACCAACTTTTCCTACCTTCAGGTAAAGAATGATATATTCAGAGACATTATGTGGCTTTATGGATCATGTCCTTATTCGGGGAACTTGGATACATACTTTGACTTAGAGCCACTTCTTCACACATGAATAACCATCATCTGTTACTTTGTGCACTGGAAAGCCTGTCAAGAGATTAAGAGATGAATGGAGTACTTTATTCATTATCCTCCACTTTTTCCACTGGAAACTGTTAGCTTTGAGGGCAGAGACCTTAGCTTGTTTGTTCTTAGCTGCTAGAAAATAGCTTGGCACATAAACATTTATTAAATAAGTCACCAAAGACAGATGTATCCTTATTTTCCTCCTTACCATGAAATTTTGCTACCAGCACTGCTTAGACCTTCCTTAAGTCTCTACCTCACCCCTCCCCATTCACTAAATGCCATCTAGGCTCAAAACCAAGAGACAAGGTTCCTGTTTGTGGGCAATGAGATTCAGTGTACAGTGAACTTACCTGACTTAGTATCTGAGTCCCAGAAAAGCAGACATATTCACTTTCATTGCTCAAAACCCAGGCCTTCTACAAGTGCAAAGGTATCAACTGTGTTGGTCCCTCAGGCTCTCTACTAAGTCTAGCAAAGCACCTTAGGGTTCTAGTAGGATTACTGTGGTCAGGAAAGACTACCACTTGAGATAAGTAAACACTTATTAATTCCTAGTAAATACCATTCTATTAAACTTTACCCTTGACAAAGTAAGACTTTCAGAGAATCTATAACTTTGGGCAAAGCAAAAAAGGTAAAAAATTGTAATGGCTTCACAGAAACATATCAGCCAGTTCCAGTATTTAACGATATGTTTAGCCGGTCCAATAACCCTGTCATTTGCTAATGAGTCATAAATGGGATATTCCTTGACTCTCCAGATGGAAACATTTTGTTACACATTTGGTCGCAAATGAAATCTTTGATCATAGGCTGTTTACCATAGTACCACTTCCTGGCCAAATCTGAGATGTGGGGTTTGAAGACCATCATGTTTTCTTCCAAATAAGATGATCCAATGACATAAGAGAAAGTGATTGTAATGTTAGTAGGAGATAGCCCTACAAAATCAAGAATGTCAGATTGTTCCAAAGATGTTCTGGTTATAAGTGATTCCTGGGGTTCTCTGACCATATATCTTGCATTTCTATAACATACTGTTTCTCCAAATGTATTCCTCAGACCAGAATCATTATCTAGGAATTCATTAGAAGTTATCATACTCAGGCCCCATCTCAGACCTACTGAGTCAGAAACTCTGATGGAAAGGTCCACTGTTCTGTGTTTAACAAGTACTCCAAGATAAGTAATTCTGATACAAGCTCCACTTGGAAAACCACTGATTTTACCTGGCTATTCTATGAAATCTCTATGTGGAGAATGTTTTCTTGGTACCAAGACATGACTGTAGCCTCACAGTCCCTGAAAATCTCATTCATCTCAACATCAGATGTTACCTACTGAGACCCAGCCTACTTCTTCACTAGCTTTGTTGGTACCTCAAATATCATTGGAGAAAAGCATACTCTTTCAGAAGCAGATCCAAGTTTGGATGGTCCCTTTTCTTTATAATTCTATTAGAAGGTAATCCTAGTATAAGCCAATTACTCTATCTAGGCAGAAGCACCTACCAGAAATCCAGTTCTCCCTGGGGATGGTCACTAAGCCATAGACTATTGATGGACCTCCATATTAAAATCAGCTAGATCTAATGCATGTTGTTGTTGTTGTTGTTGTTAGTTGTCATCAAGTCAGCGTCTGACTCATGGCAACCCTACATACAACAGGCAAAACAGTATTACTAGTGTTTCTCTGCTGTTCATAGGGTTTTCAATGGCTGATTGGATTTTTGGGGAGTGGGTTGCTGGGTCCTTCTCCCAAGCCTACAGTACCTGGTGTTCCCAGGCAGTCTCCCATCCAAGTACTAACCAGGCCTGACCCTGCTTAGCTTCTGAGATCTGATGGGATCAGATGCCACAGTGGTACAGCTGCAGGCAGATCTAATGTACAGAGATCACTTAAAATGTATAATACAGGCCAATAAGGTTTTTGATGGCCTCTCATTTAATTTGAAATATTCAAGGATATTGCTTTCTGCCATATTTGTCATGGGTCAAGGGACCACTGGACTTGCTCACAAACTCAAATGTCTCTAAAGCATCACCACCCTTCATTTCCAACCTTAGTTTTTTTTCTCTAACCACACTCTCTGTGGTAGGTGAGGAGCTCTCTTCATGAAAATTCTTTTTTTCTGAGTTACCTCCCCAACTCAACAACCCTGGCCCAATACAATGCCAATCACTACTATTTCACTCATATTCTACCTCTTGCTGCTCAGTTACATGGGGCACATCAGTGGCCCTTTGCTTGCATTCTCCATTCTAATTTATTTTATATATTATTTGAATACCTTGTACATATCTGGCACTGAGAACATAGTAATAAATAAAAATAATTATCCCATTTTACTATTTCATCTCAGTTTTCAGTCTACTTATATGGTCCTACGATGAAAGATTTATACACATTTATTTTCTCATTTAACATATGAGGGATATAAAATTAATACTTCTATTCACAGTTAAGGAAATTAAAGCTTAGATAAGTAATTTTTCTAATATCACACAGCTGATAGCTGGAGACCTTGAATTTGAACTAACTTCAATGTTCATGACTGCCATAAAGTACTGTGTTGGTCAGGCTAACAAAGTCAATACACACACCTTGTTGTTATTGTTAGGTGCCATGGAGTCGGGTCTAACTCATAGCAACCCTCACAAAGTTTTCATTGGCTGCTTGTTTTGAGATTGCTTCAGGAGTGGATTGCCACATCCTTCTCCCATTTTAGCAGTGCTGGGGATCAAACTTGTGTGCTCAGAGAGCACAGAGCAGTGCTGTACTAACTGAGCTAAGCCCCTGCCCCAAATATAACGGAGTATTAGATGTAGAAAAACCTATCAGCTTATATGGCTGGTCTTTTTTAAATTTAGTCTTATTTTATTCATTCTGATTAATGACAGTTCATTTGACTCTCTAGATTCTATTTGATGCTATACCCTTTTAAAGAATCTCTTTTGATTAAACCAGTATTTTCCCTTAGCTTTTGACTTTTGTCCTCAGGTATTATGCACCTTGATGGTGGCTGAAGTCACATTGCAGACCTATAAATATTGTGGGAATGGCTAGCTTGGCCAAGTCTTTGAACAGCCTTCCCACTAAGGAAGGTGCTGGTCAGATGGAAAATATACACAGTGTGCCGTGTAAAAAGAACAAATTGTATTAGAAACTCTGAAGTAGTTCAACTTTGCTTGAGTTCCTTCTATGACAGTGATGCCAAATAATTATCCAAAGCAAGCTTCCACAAGACTAGTATGGAAATGTCTGGAATTCTATCACTGGATACCTCATCCTTACAGCAATTCTGCTAATGTGTGTGTGTGTGTGTGTGTGTGTGTGAGAGAGAGAGAGAGAGAGAGAGAGAGAGAGAGAGAGATTCAGTCCCTTATGAGCACAAAGAACTAATCTATTCCTTTTTGCATTGCATTGTTATTCAAATATTTTTGCCCTCTGTCATGATCCTTACTATGCCAAATTACCCACATCCTCTCCCAAGTGTTCTCTATCTGGCTAAAATTCTCCAGGCCATTCAACTTTTCCTTATGTCAGAGTCTCCTGGCTCATAACTATTTGGGTTGTTATCTTCTTAATACTCTCTGGGTTTCTCTAAATCTCTCTTTAAGTGAGAATGTTGTTCAGAATAGTATGTAATCTAGGACTTCAAAATTTATCTTTTCTTTTTTAAATGACTGTGAAGTATTTCAGACAAGTAAGATGCAGAAAAATATTATAACAAACATCTATGTATTTATCACTACATTGAAATAGAATATGATCAAGTAGATGGAACTATCTACAAACCTCCCTTGAGTGTCCCCTTCCTGCCCTTCAGAAGTAATCAGTGCAGGATGGCACTGTTATCATGAACAGAATCATAATCTCTGTTTATGATTCCCATATATTTTTATGCCACCAAAGACTAATCTTAGTTAACCTTAGTGCTGTCCATACTATCTCAAGCTGATAACTGTCTATCTTGTTTCTTGTAAACCTTCTAGAAGAGAGTTATAGTATAAGTAATAACTCTTAACCTTTATTTTCCAGTTTTTTACTGTCATTCCTCTCAAGGATTTTTTATGTGTAATCTAAACTCTTACTATTACCAATTAAGACAAATCTAGAGCTGACCATAACAGAAATGGAGAATCACTTGTACTCCTTATTCTAATGTGCTCCTTTCATATTAATTTGAAGGTGTGTTTACCTTCTGTATGAATATCTCTTCAATTAGGCAGATACCAAATATGATCACATTGTGTCTTCATCTCAGAAAATTTGAGCCCTGAGAACTGTAAATACTTCCCAATATCACAGTTGATATTTCTTTGGTAGTCTGAAACTCTCTCAGGAGGATTAGATTTTTTTCCCCCATATCTCTGTGGTCCAGGAAGTCTATTAGTATTCTAATGTCCAAATTAGATCTGGCAGATACAAGTGTGAGGACTCTTAAGTGATTGCACATATATAACACAATATCTGTCCCAAAGCTGGTAGGAATGAACTAAGGTTTCCCACTATTATGGATTGTTGATTCTATCAAAACATCACATTCCTCAAAGAACTTGACCAATAGAAGAAATACCTAGGGAAGCCATAAAAATAGCAGCATTGTAGATGTTTTAATATTTTAGCTTCAAGGATGTTCTGAACAAGTACTTTAGAAGCAAATGTTATCAATATTCTTCTATTTAAAAGAGACCCTTCAATAAAACAATATTTGGATTAGGTATTGTCAAAATAGAAAAAAACTAATTCTATCAGCAGTATTTGTCCATATATTAAAGAAAAATAGTTTTAATCTTTGTTACCAAATGGATTCTCTCTTCATTAGACAGAAAGTGACAGATAACTCACTTTTGGCAAATTCTACAAAAAGAAAGAAGTTAGATATGAATTAAGCCCTGATGGAGACTATATCTGAAATTTTAATATTAAATATTCTGGAAAATGTACAATCTCCATAGGTATCATCATAGGAATACTAATCAAATGAATTGTACAGTTTTAGTATTTGTAATAAAATTGTGCCCTTTATTTGTGCAAAAGATAAATCTATATAAAACATAAACCTATATAAAACATAAGGGAAACAAAATAAAACATTTTTGGAAAAATGGATTAAATTGACAGGACTCAAAGCTCAAATAATATAGTAGTTGAATAATCATGACATTTCCAGTTTTTGGAAAATTATTAATATAAAGAAAATACTTAACCAAGTATCCTGTACTTGTCACTAAAAATCAACATATACTGTTAAAATTTTAATATTTTTTCTCATATATGGGTGCTAAATCATATTTAAAGGAAAGAAAAATCCTATACATAAATTGAAATATAAAAAATGCACAATTAAACTTAGCTTAAAAGGGACAATTTAAGGAGTGGAAAGAAGGAGGGAGGGATCTGGCAGAGGGAAGCAAAGGTTGGAGAAGATGGGGGAGAGAGGAGGGTCAATGTGGAAGATGAAGGTGAAGAGGTCTATCTCAATGTAAACAGCACAACTTCATGAGTATGTTGGAAAAATAGGGGAAGATAACCCAAATAAGTATCAGAGTTTAACTACAAATTAGCCATAAGGCTCCATATACTTTGTGAGTCAATGAAAGTGTTGCTAGAAGAGATGTAAAAGATGCATAATGGAAAAAGGCATTGCTGTAATACTCTGTACCCCATCATCATTTACTAATAAAGGGAAAAAATAATATTTTTTGCTATAGTTGCTTAAATTTAATAAAATGAATAAAATACTTCAAATGAGAATGAATTAAATTTCCCTTTGTCTTTTCTTTCCCAGAGACAATTCCTATGTTAATGATCACGAATGTGATGCATATCCATTTGTCTATGTTTTTATACTGAGTACATTTATATGCTTTTTGTTTGATTGTAGTTGATATAAATACTCTCCAAGATGGTTAATTGTAGATGTCAACTTGACTGGATTAAAGGATGCTTAGGAACCTGGAGAAGCAGTGTAATATTTTGGGTGTGTCTTCAGGATGCTTTCAGAGAAGGTTAGAATCATGGTGTGAGTGGATGAGGTGGGGAAGATGCACCCTCAGGGTGGGCTGGCACCATCTGATTTGCTGGGAACCTGGAGAGAACACATACAGAGAGCCAAGTGGTCTGTTCAAGCCCTACTTCCCCATCCCTGAGAATACACTTGTCTCTTGCCTTGGATATCAGATGTCCCCATTTACCAGTTTTGGGCTCCAAGATGTATACCAGTGAACCTTCCCCAGGTTCTCAGGCTTTCCATACTACATGCATCCCAGTGTCTTACCTGCAGATGACTTGTGCAGAGGACAGCTACCATAATTGAACTAGTGAATTCTCCAACAACTATATACATAGTTTACTGGTTCTCTCTTTGTGGAAACCCTAATGCATTTGCTCTTAAATGGTTGTTTTTGTTAGGAGCCCTTGAGTTGGGTCCAATTCATAGAGACTCCATGTATAATAGAACAAACACTACCTAACATTGTACCATGTCCTTGCACTATTATTAGTGCTTCTTTGCTATTCAGGGTTTTTTGATGGCTGGTTGTTTCTGAAGTGGGCTCCCAAGCATATGGCACCCAGTATTTCTAGGTGGTCTCTTACCCAGGTACTAACCTGGCTAGACCCTGCTTAGCTTCAAATATCTGATGAGATTGGATTCCAGGGTGGTATGGCTGCAGGCTCTTAAATGGTACCTGTCATCAGTTCTGAAATAGATTTTTTCTTCACCATCAAGTTACTGAGAACAGCTATGTTGATTAATATAGACCTAGTCATCCTTTTTCATTGGCACATACTATTTCATTTCACAATACAATTTACTAGCTGATGGAAAGTTGAGTTGTTTCCTACAGTATGCTATTTTAAACACTGCATGGCTATCATCTTTTACTATCTTCCTGTGCAATGTGTTGGAGTTTCTCTAAAAATATATACTATGAGGTAGATCCATATTAAGTTGTACTAAATATTATTAAAATACCATCCATATCAGTTATATAAATTATAGCTCCCCTACAGAGATTTTGTCTTTCTGCGACCTATTCATGTGGTATTATCAGTGTGGTGAACATTTGTCACATCGTCACTAGATTGGGAGAATCTCCAATTATGAGTCCTCACCTCCCACTACAGACATCAGATACTCTCTTTCTCACACTCCCTAGGCTTTGCCAACCAGATCATGAATAGAAGCCAGAGACTTAACAGGAAGCAGGTGTTCCTTGGAACCCACTCTTGTTAGCAGCTACATCCATTTTTCAGAGCCCACAGAGACAAGAAGTTTCAGAAAGAACATTTTGGAATTGGTGCCGCTCCTGGTGACACAAATAGTGGTTGGTATCCAAGATTTCTGATGGTTGTGGATTTTTACTGGTGTTGACTGGTATGATTTGGGGTGTGGCTTCTGTTCTTCCTACATACTCTGCATTTTCATTTTCTTGTGGTGTCAGGGATTGAGCCCAAGGCTTTGCACATGCTAGTCAAAGAATATACCATGGTGCTACCTTCCCAATTGACACAACAAGTTTTCTGATAGTTGGGTACAACTCTAAAAGAAGGAAAATTCATTTGGATGCAGTGGCACATGCCTGTCATCCCAGCAACCGGAAAGGTGAGGCAAGAGGACAGAGTCTGAAGCAGAGGCAGCCTGTGTAATTTAATAGTACTCTGTCTCAAGATAAAAAATTTAAATGGGGTTGGAGACACAACTCATTGGCAGAGCACTTGTGGAGCATGTATGAGACCCTGGATTTGGCCCCTCAATACCAGGAAAAAAATAGAGGGAAAATTCAGACTGCCTGTTTAAGTCATTTTTTCTTGGCAAACCATCAGTATAATCTTACGCAAATCAAGCTCTCAGTGTGTCGTCTTCCTCTTCTATTACACTTGAGAAATAATTGCACCTATCTTATAGTGTTGTGAGGATTAGCTGAGCAAATACCCGCACCCGGCACATAGTCAGGAATCAATAAATATCAACTAGTATAATTCAATACGGGGCTGGGGTTTAGCTCAGTTGGTAGAGCGCTGCTCTCCAGTTTCTGAGGTCCCAGGTTTGATTCCCAGCACTGCAAATATGGGAGAAGGATGTGGCAATCCACTCTCAAGGCAATCCCGAAACAATCAGCCATTGAAAACCCTGTGAGGCAACTATGAGTCAGACACGACTCAACAGTACCTAACAACAACAATAATTCAATACATTGTTTTTTTCCCTTAAAGTAATTATGGTTGGTTTCTGTAGTATACAACTAACAGAACCATGTCTGATCCATGCAGGTGTTTGTATTTTTCCTAATCTTGTGGCTGAGAAATAGTATCATATGGGTTTTATTGCATTTTCCTCAGTACTAATGAATCAAAGCATTTTTCATATGTTTATGGACCACTCGAATTTTGTGTTCTGTGAATTCTTGTTAATAGCCTTTGCACATTTTCTATTGGGTTACTTTTCTTGTTCTTGTTGAATTTTATGTTGTCTTTATATATTTTGGATATTAAACCTTTGTTTGCCTTATGTGTCACAGATATCTTCTCCCAGTCTGTCATGTGCTTTTAACTTTGTTTATGGTATCTTTTATCATACTGAAACTTCAAGTTTTGATGTAATCCAATTTATTAGGCTTTCCTTTATCAGTCAGGCATTTTATGTCTTACTGAGATTCTCTCCTGTTGTCCTATTTCTCTCCTGTTGTCCTATTTCACCCTTAAGAGGCTTGAAGTATATTCCTTTTCAGATTTCAGTGTTTATACTATAAGAACCATGATTTTTCAGAGTAAACTATGAAAAAGTTACAGCAATAGTAACTTTCCATTATTTCCCAGCTACTAGCTTACTAACAATGATCACAGTAGGGCTGACTTTTCAGAAATTGCAGAACCAATTCACTAAGTACAAGAAGCAAGAAGCAGAAGACTAATAATGATATAAGCTGGTTGAGTGTGATTTTTAGGGCCTGACCAAAGTATCTATAGGCACATTATCTTGACTTCTGTGAGGCCTTTCCAATCCTATATTAACACATCCCCCACACATTTTGGACATAGCTGTCTAACTAGAGGTAAGCAATTGAGGAGAAAGCACTTATGCTAAGATTAAGGACATGCATAAAAACATCTTTGGAGGCTCAAAGCTGCTAACAGCCTTACTCCAGACCTACTTGTAGTCAAGGTGATGATGGTCTCCAGCCACCGCATCAGTGCACTCAGCTAAGACTCAAAATGGATTGTGCTATTTTAAATTACTCATTTTCAAACTTTCCAAATCTGTTTTGGTCCAAAGTACAAGTCAGGTCTTGCAGATGCTTTGTACCACTTAAATAAAAATGACTATCTTCATTTGCTTCCATATCTCTCCCCCAAGAGTCTATATAAAGTAGGATTTTTGTGTGCACACTATATAAATATTCATTCATTTAAAACTAGGTTGCTTTTGCTTGAAGTTGAAATTGGTGGGAGCACGGAGGTGCAGTTACAAAGGCATAACTGAGACACTAGGAGAGCTCTGCAATTACTTTATACCAATAGGCCTATTCTTGAAATCACACTAACATATTTGAGATTTGTATTTATGGATTAGGGCTTTGTTTTTCAAACTGTATGAACCATAAGAAACAGCTGGACAACTGATGATTCTGAGCCTTATTTTGAAAGATTTTGATTTGGTACCACTGGAATGAAGCCCAGACATGTGCATTTTTACATACATTCAAGAAAAGAGTCCTTAAGTCTTTCTTTGAGAAGACGTAGGTTATGGTATTTCCTCTCTAGGAATCTTCTGTTACATTCTGAATACCCTAGAGAAGGGTAAAATGTTATATATTAGTGTGAATCGATTATTAGTTTTGCTGTTGTTGTTGTTGTTGTTAGGTGCCTTCAAGTCGGTGTCCGACTCATAGCGACCCTCTGTACAACGGGAAACACTATTGTCAGTGATTCTCTGCTGTGCATAGGGTTTTCAATGGCAGATTGATTTTTGGGAGGAGGTTGCCAGGTCCTTCTCCCAAGCCTACAGCTTCTGGTGTTCCCAGGCGGTCTCCCATCCAGGTATTAACCAGGCCCGACCCTGCTTAGCTTCCGAGATCTGACGGGATCGGATGCCACAGGGCTATGGCTGCAGGCAACTAGTTTTGCTAGTCATCTGAAATCCTCGGAGAAGAAGCATTTGGGAAAAATATCTTTTATTGAAGTGAAAGGCAGAGTTAGGAAAGGTTTAGAGTGTAGAGCAGGCACTTTCTGAAAAGAAAAAGTCTTGGACTAGTAAGGTGAAAGTGCCAGGAAATACACGAGAACTGCACGGACCCTGTACACTGGATCAGAGTGTGTCTGTGGGAAGGACTCATTTGCTCATCCAGGCTTCCCAGCTATGTCTCTGAACATGGCTTGGTAATGGACCTTCTTCTTAACCTGCATTCTCTCCCCAGCTGATCTCACCTTAAATAGGTAAATTTTATGGTATGTGAATTATACCTCAATAAAGCTAGATTGTTTGGGGTTTTGGCTTGGTTTGGTTTGATTTTTGTTTTTAAAGCATAGGTTTGTGGCAAAAGACAAAATTAGTGAACTCAAAAAGGCAAGCCGATGGAAAAATATCCAAAGTAGAACAGAAAGAGAATTTTAAAAAGAATAATAGAAGAGAGGCTAAGAGGTATGGGAGGCAGGTGTGGTGGCACACACCTGTAATTCCAGCACCCAGGAGGTTATAACAGGAGGATTGAGAGTTCAAGGGCTGCCTGGGTAATATAGCAAATTCCAAGCTAGCCTGTGATACACAGTGAGACCCTGTTTCAAGAATAAGAAGGAGCAGGAGGAGGAAGGGAGAGGGGGAGGAGGAGGAGAAATGAAAAAGAGGAGGGGGGAGGAGAAAGAAAAGGAGGAGGAGGAAAGAGAACATGTGGGAATAGTCTTACAAGGAGGAAAGAGAGAGACTGTGGAAGTAGCAATATTTGGAGAAATAACTTGTGAAATTTCTGAAGTTAATAAGAAATACTAATTCACAGATTCAAGAATCTTGAATCTCTATATTCTGGGGTGCCAAAAAATCTATACACATTTAAAAGATGTTATCTATGTATTACTTTTAGAAGTTGAATGGAATTATGATAGCAATGTATAATATAACCACTTGTAATTGCAGAAGTCAAATGTGATTTGTATTCATCTTTTATTGTCAGCATATATTGATTATTACATTTTTAACACAGTAAATGTACATATATATATATATATATGTATGCATTTGGTACCCACTGGGTGTGTGTGTGTGTGTGTGTGTGTGTGTGTGTGTGTGTACACATCTTGGCCCATCATAATCAAATTACTAAAGACAAAAGATATTTTTTTCTCTTTTGCAGTTCTAAGAGGTTGAATACAGGGCATTGTGCATGCTAGGGGAGTGCTCTGCCACTGAGCTATACCTCTACCCCTTGTTTTGGTTTTTCTTTTCTTCTTCTTCTCCTTCTTCTCCTTCCCCTCCCCCCTTCCCCCTCCTCCTCCTCCTCCCCCTCCTCCTCCTCCTCCTCCTTCTCTTCCTCCTTCTCCTCCTCCTTCTTCTTCTTGAGACAAGTTCTCATTAAGTTACACAGGCTGCCTCTCGCCGCAAACTCTCATGCTCCTCCCACCTTAGCCTCCCAAGTCACTGGAATTACAGGCATGTGCATGGCACCCAGCTAAAACCAAAATATTTTTTAAATTCTTAAATACATAGAAATATTGGAATGTTTCTTAATGGATTCCTTTGTCCCATGGGTGGATTTTACATGTATTTTTTAGAAGCAATGGAAGGGAGAAGAAAAAGTGTTGAGAGAGGCTGGACATAGTCTTGTCATTCTACTTGTGACTTGTGGCAGACCTAGTATCCATGTTTAAACAGGATGGGGGAAATTGGAACTGAAGGGCAGAGTACTCTCAAAGCCAGGTTGGCCCTGTCCAGATGTCTTCTGCTATAGTCCAACCCAAAGAGCCTTGTAGACATGTGCTTACCCTGAGTGCACTTTGTTAACACTGTTGGAATTTATACTCATGGATTTAAACTAATCACAAGGGCTTCTGGTAGTAGGATGCGAGGCCATAAAGTAGAGGGATGTTATCTGATATTTTTGTTGTTAGGTGCTATGAGTTGGATACAACCCATAGCAATACTTATAGGGTTTGCAATGCCTGATTGTTTCAGGATTATTTTCAGGAGTGGATTACCACATTCTTTTGCCATTTTTTGCAGTGACAGGGATCAAACCTGCGTCCTCAGAGAGTGCAGAGCTGGTGCTCTACTAACTGAGCTAAACACCAGCCCTGTTACTTGATACACATCAATAAAATGAACAGCTTCCTTGGTAGCAGAATGACATGCACCAGGACTAACTGGTCGTATGACTCTGAGACTTTCCAAGCTTTGCTTTCTTCATTTAGTAAATGAAGATAATAATATTAATTATATTAATAATACTGTCATCTTGCAAAATCCTTGAGAAGGATAGAGAATATGCTGTATAGATATATTATACACTAGATGAACATATATATAATTCTGGCATATTGGGTAGTTTACAACATTGGTTTGCTTTCACCTAGAAACTGAGGATTCAATGCCCAGTCCCCATTTCCTCCTGCTATATCATGATGGCAGAGCTCATTAATGTACTATGCCAGAGTCAGTAAAAGTCACCATTATTTTGAAAGAGGAATTTATAGTTGGTTATTTGGTATTCATCTTATTCTCCAGAAGTATGACTTTTATACAGTTAATTCAAAATTATTTTCCCTATCACTATAGAATTTCTTAAGAGTGTTATTTCAAAGGAAAGTTTTAGCTTTGGGCATATCCAACAGAACAGAATAAATGCATCTTTAGAAAATATTTCCCAGGACCTTTAAAAAAAAAAAGCAAAAAGTAAAATGCTAAAAGCATATAATCTAGAATGGATGTGCTCCTTGAATTTTAATAAAAATAATAGACCCTGATCATCACTCATTACCCCTTAAGCTTGTTGCATGGATATATAGTTAACAGTTACCTTTACTTATAAGATATGATTTAAGGACTAATTTTCTTATTCAGCAGAAATTCAAATTTACTGCTCATGATAGCGGAATTTTATTCACAATAAATAATTTTCAGGTGTTTCTTTCAGAGTTCTGAATATTTTGGCATACATTTTCCACTTCCTTGCAAAGAAAGTCAAATCTGAATTAATTTATCTTTAGCCTTATTACAAATATGACTCAAAGACAGCTCCAAGTGGAATTATCCTTGTGACATTTTCTCTATTAGATGCAATCATTCTCCTATGGATATCTTGCTGTATTTAGAAATTTATTTCCCATGATGTCAATTTCTTTTTATATATTTCTGTTAATAAGGTTATCAAAAGATTAAACTACCATTAGAGGTAAAAAATAATAAATATCTGTAATAGAAATCTTCTGTGGTTTCTGGATTTAGCAAAGCTAAAGCTCACTCATTTTCTCAAACCTTCTTATAATAATTTGGTTCAAAAAACTCTCACTTTACTCTGCATTATTGCAGTTAGTTATATTATTCAATCTCTGACAGTGTCCTCTGTGGTGAATAAAATATTTTAAAATGCACTTCTTGTCTAGTTGGTTGACTTTTTCAATTCTTAATATTGAAGGATTAATGATCACCTTTTTTGTGATCAATGTAGAAGATTCCATTAGGCTATGTGATTCAGAAAACATATTAACCATAATGATATTTAATAGTTATTCCCTCCTGGGGAAGGTTACAAGCACTCTATAAAGTTAAGAGAAGTGATAAACAAACCTTAGAGATCACAGCATTCGCTCCTGAAATGCTGTTGCCCCTAGGGTGAAATTGCCACTGCTTAATAGTGCAGAGTGATGTTTCCTGCTGTGTGGAGGAAATAAGCAAGAAAGAAAAAGCCAAGTCACACTTTCAGACAACTGAATAAGAATTCCTTGTATTTGGGCAACTTATCCAAAATCTCTGGGGTACCTCAGGCTATGAATAAGGTCTCTGACCTTTGTATCCAATTGAAATAGCATGGATACTTGAGCTGGCAGAATATCAGACCTATATAGAAAATAGACTTTTTCAGGACACAAAAACTGAAGTCTGTATTTTGAACCCATACCCAAACTGGAAAAGCAAGATAAAACTTAAAGCCTATGCAATTTAGCAAGACCCTGTCTCAAAAATGAAAATTAAAAAGGGGGTTTGGTGTGTAGCTCAGTGGTAGAGCACATGCCTAGCATTGCACAAGTCCCAGGAAAATTCACAAAGTAGAGAGAAAAATAATTTGACTATTTAAGAGCAAATTTTCTAAGTGAACATTATTTTCTTATTCTATTAGTTCTGAATAGAAAATAGTTGTCTGATGTAAATTGAAATTACAATGCAACACCACAATATTTTCACTGTGGCAAATAAAATCTAAAATGACCCCCAGTGATTCCTACCTTCCTGTCTAAATCTCTGTGTAACTGCCTCCTCTTGACTACAGGCAGGATTTGTCATTTGCTTCTCACTGATAAAACATGGTAAAGATGATGGGATGTCATTCCTGTTTTACATTATATTACATAAGACTCTGTATTTACCACTGGAGTTAAACTCTTGTGAGCCTGATGAAGTTGGCAGCCATTTAAGAGAACCCCAAATATCAAGGAGCAGAAGGTGGAAATGTGGCAGTTTCTGGAACCTATATGCACCCTCCAAACACAGTCAGAAAAAAACCTAGGGCCTTTAGTCATACAGTAACCTGGAGATGAATTCTGCTGACAACCTGAATGACCTTCGAAGCAGATGCTAACCCAGTCAATCTTCCAGATGAGAACACAGTTTGGCCAATATCTTTATTGCAGCCATGAAAGACTCTAAGCAAACTGAATTGTCAAGGCAGAGAAATTGTAATATAATAAATATGTGTTATTTTAAGTCTGCCTAAGTTTGTGACAATTTGTTATGCAGCTATAGAAAACTATTACATCCACGCCTATAGAAAACTAATACATCCATGTGCAGTGGCACACATCTATAATCCCAGCGGCTGGGGAGGTGGAGGCAGGAGGATTGCAAGTTCAAGACCAGAGGCAGTCTGCGTAATTTAGCAAGACCCTGTCTCAAAAAGTAAAAAAAAAAAATGGGCTGGAGGTGGCAGCTCAGTGGTCCAGCAATTGCACAGCATGCAAGCGGAAGGCCCTGGGTTCAAACCCCCGTACAGAAAAAAAACAAAAGAAAACACTAATCTATCCATTGAAATGGCAAAAATGAAACACAGACAATACCAAATGTTGACAAGGATATGAGACAAAAATGCTAGATAGGATGGAAATTGGTTCAATTATTTCAGAACCCTGGTAGCATGTGCCAAAATTTATAGCTGTATCTTCTATGACTGAACAATTTCACTCCTAAATATATGACTAAAATAAATGCATATATTTATAAAAGACAACTTCAAGAATGTCCTTAGTCATAAAATCTATAATAATCCCAAAATGTAAATAGCCTAAATATCCATCATCTGCTGATACCTTGATCATGGATTCCCCAACCTCCAGAAATGTGAGAAATAAATTTCTATTACCCATAAATTTCCCAGTATTTCTTTTATAGAAGCCCAAGTAGACTACAACAATACACACAAAAATGCCAGGCAGTAAGAGAGTATAATTAAACAAAAAAATAGGCTTTCCTCACAGTTATATTTCATTTTTCCTCTCAAATCATCTGAACACTTAAACTTGGCCCTAACTAGACACAGCCAGATCTTCCTTCCATACGCAGTATAGTACTTTAGTTCATGAAGCACTTTCACAATCGTTACCTACTTTAATACTCATAACAGCACTCTGATAGAGCCAGGGCATTAGCATGACCAATTTATAGATGAAGAAACTAAAACTTAGAAGTTAAGTGAGCATGTCAGGGTCTCATTGTTAATAAGGGCCTAGAGTCCCAAAGCTACTGTTGTCTCCATGGCTCTTCCCCTTCCACTCAGGAAAGTGAATTGGTCCTTTAATATGGCTGGGAACTTCTCTCAGAAAAGATAATATAAAGGGAAATTAGGGATTCTCCACATCTACGGGACTATTCAGCTTGCAACTCACCCCACCTACACATGATGTGTGAGAACTGAGCTGTTCTGATTCAAAGCCTTTATTGAACATGATAGCCTCTCCTCCTCAACTTCTGCCTAAAATAAAGTAGTAAAAATGTTAACACTTCATAGCCCATCATTTAAAAGACAGTCAAACCACTCCAGAGCTAATGAAAATATAGCATAAATGTCAATGCAGAAAGCCTGTATCTTTACAAAAATCTTATCAGAAATATTCCATGTTTAATCATTTATGAACTTAAGAAAGCTTTGCCAAAAATGAAAGTTATGAGAATGTTGCTCTTTGGGCATAGTGTCAGATATCTGGAAATAATAATTTTAGGGACAATGCTATTACATAATTCATATATCTATACTGCCTGATATCACTGTCTGTATACAGTCATGTTGAATGACTTCAGACGTATACTCATGTTTAGCCATAGTTTTATAACCCTGGTACGCATACAAAACATAAAATTTTATGTGACAATTGTGAAAAATATGGCTTCTCACATTTGTATCACATTTCTCCTGGGAGAAGATCTTCTTTGAGCACTAAAAATTGATTTGATTTGCCCAAACAATGTGGCAACCACAAAACCTCCCAGATCTTCTTATCCAGAGTAGCTTTGCTCGAGCAGGCTTATGGATCTCTTCTTCAAGAGAAAAAAACCCAGCTCATATCTTTTATAATTAAAATTCCTGTGCTAGTTGGGCATGCCTATAATCGCAGCACCCAGGAGGCTGAGGCAGAAGGATCAGCTCAGCCTGGGCTACACAGTGAGACCTTGTATCAGAAAAACAAACATATAAGTAAATAAATAGCTATGTTCCAGTAGAATTTCCTGGTTTATGATATTATGGTTATTCATCCTCCATGTGCATTAGACATAGCATGTATCACCACTTCCTGATTTAATACTATTGTAGGAATTGCTAATCAATTATTTTTTCTGACTTTCTTCTACCATTCATCATACATCCCATCATTGTTAGTTCGTATGTTGTTGTTGTTGTTTTTAGGTGCCATCGAGTTTGTGTCCAACTCATAGCAACCCTATGTACAACAGGCAAAACATTATGGTCAGTACTTCTCTGCTATTCGTAGGGTTTTCAATGGCTGATTATTTTAAGAGTGGGCTGCCAGTTCCTTCTCCCACGTTTGTGGTGCTGGAGATGGAAACCAAAACCTCAGAATGTACAGAACAGCACCCTACCAACTGAGCTAAGCCCCAGCCCCAACAATGAGAATACTTCATATAAAATCATATGGGACTCTGCAAAATCTGTATGCAGAGGATTATTAGTTGCTGATTGAATTCAATACTAGGAAATGTACCATAACCAAATAGAGCTTACTCCAAGAATGCTTTCATGTTAGCAGATCTAACATAAAGCATCCACATGAAAAGATTAAAGAAGAAAAATGATCTCCATAGATCCTAAAAAGAGTTTTTACCTGACTTAAGAAAAAATAACTTCTAGCAAATAAGGGGCAGAAAGATGACTCTGTAAATTATAACAAAATCTATCTTAAACCAACTACCAAGATCATGCTTAATGGCTAAACACAGAGCATTCTCATTTAAACTAATGAGAAAATAAACACTTCTATCAGTATTTTTTCTGTGATTTTTGGCAATATCAGAAAAGACAAGAAAGCAAAATGCATGATTTGGAGAATGTGTTACCTAGAAATCTCAAGATAATCAATTGAAAAGATTTTGGAAGTTGGGCTGAGAAGGAGGGTCAAGGTGGAGGGATGAACAGGGAGGGGATGACCTCAGTGTAAACAGCACAACTTCATGACTATATTGGAAAAACGGGAATATAACCCAAATATGTATTTGAGTTTACTACACATTAGCCATAGGCTTCATAAACCTTGTGGGTTGATGAAAATGTTGCCAGAAGTGATGTAAAGGATGCACAATGGAAAACGGCAATGCTGTATGACTCTGTACCCCATCATCATTTACTAATAAAAGGAGATTTAAAAAAGATTTTGGAAGCAATGTAAAAGTTCAGAAATCTGGCTACAAGTAAATAAAATTAAATGTTTATATTCCCAGAAAAAACAACTTTCAACAAAAGCAAATTGCCAGATAGGCCCCAAATAGACCTGTAAGGCAATATTTATTGAGGAGACTCACAGAGGCAGAATCAGTGACACAGAATGTGAGTTTAATACTGCCCATCTCATTCTGAAAGAGCACAGGAGATCTAATGTGACCAGTTGTCATACTAGCAGAGGTATCACAGCCCTAACATTATGAGACTTATAGACTTCTTAATTGGGATATACCAGTCCCTTCCTCACGAAGATGATGATCAAGATTATGGTAGAACTTTCTTCATCACCTGTATTACCTCAGCACTCATGGTTTGAGGTGCACCAGCCTTTCCCATGAGATTATTTGGTACTCTAGCAGATTCTAATTTCCAAAAATGGCCACAACAATATTTCTGAACTCATTTGTTCTTCAAGAATCTTGATGCAACACATCTAGTATAGAGTCTATTTAGCCTCTTTGAAGTATGGAGTGCATTTGACTTCTCCAACCATCATAATACAGAGGAAGTGATGCTGTATCACTTTCAAGGCTAGCTCATAAACTTAACATGGCTTCCACATGGCTATGTCTTTTGGGGAGGCTTACATTGGCTAACCAGCCACCACAATGTGCAGAAGCCTAAACTAACCCTCATGGAGAGACTACATGAAGGGGCAAATGTGGAGAAAAACCGAAGCCCCAAGCCAATGGGAAACATCAGGTGCAGAGCAGGTGAGCTAATGAGACTTCAGAAGACTTTGGTTTCCAACTTGTTAGACTTCCAGGTGAGCCTCAGACTTCAAGGAGTTGAGAGAAGATGTGTCTTACCCAAATTCCTGACCCATGAATACACTAAATGATCATTTTAGGACACTAAATGTTAGAGTAATTTATTATGCAATTATAGTTAGTAGAACATAGACAAGAGTATAAGTCTTGAATTTGTAGCCTATTCAAATCCAGCAGCTGGATCCTCTACCTCCATATTATGCCAGAATTGATATCTTTGACACTTGGCTTTATCTAAGTTCCATGGAATTCTGCCAGAAACCAATTCTCTGCAATCTTCATTTCAGAAGAGCAATCAAAGTGTTCTTTGCTTTTGAATGAGACAGAAAATATTATGGGAAAAGATTACGTTCATAATAACAGTCAAGGAAATATCTAGATGTTAACATGAAATTTATTGGGCCAAAACAAGGATGGTTACACTGTATCTTACATATTTTGGACATGTTGTTAGGCAAGAACAATCCTTGGAAAAGGACAACATGTTTGGGAGAGTGGCGAGTCAATGGAAAAAAGGAAGACCCTCAACTAGATGGATTGAAACATTAGCTGCAGCAATGAGTTTACATAAAAAAGATCATGTGCCTGGCACAGTGTTGGGGAGTGTTTCATTCTGTTGTTAATATGAGTCAAACCCAACTCCACAGCACCTAACAACAAAATAAAGAAAATGAACATTTTTTTCCTAAAGAAACATAAAAGAAGTCACAAATTAATGATTAGAATTAATATGATTCTAATAAAAAGGATTTTTCTTGAAATTTACATATTTATTCTAAAGTTCATTTGGAATGGTTAAAAGAAGAATTTATAAAAATGAGAATTTGAAGGTGATGTCACCATGGTTCAATCAGGAGACAGAAACAAAATAATAATTTGAATAGGGAAAGATTAATATTAAGAATTATTAATCATAAAAAGGTGTTAGGATAAGGAAGGCTTATCCAATAAGAAGTAAAGAAAGTCAAAGAATATGAGAATAGCACTATAATAAGCCATGAATTTTAGATTGCCCAGAAGAAAGAGCTCCCTCTACCCCTTAACCTAACCCAGATTGCAGACTTTGATGAAGCACAATGCTGAATCACTCTGGTACAGCACCAGTGGAACTTGCTTGAAATTTACATTGTAGACTGCTGGGGAAAACTGTGGGCTTCTGAGTGTGCCTAACTACTGTGGACAGCAGTAGCCAGGCAGAGGAGGGGCCACTCATGCTGCAGAGAAGGCCAACTCAGCACACTAGAAACAGCAAAGAAGGTATTTTTTAGTGCCCTCTACCCACAAAGATTAATAGCACATTAGCTAGCAAGGGAAATATTTAAAAGACCCAGCTCCATTTTCCCAAGCACTCAGTGAAGATGAATTTGGAACTGAGAGGAGATAAATTGATAACTTTCACAGAAAGGTGATTTGAATCATTGTGATTTGATATTAAAATATACTTTAAAACTATAATAATGAAAGCACCATGAGAGTGGCACAAGACATATAAGCTGGTCAATGGAATAGGATGTGATAGTAAAAGCCTCAGAAACAGATTTTACATAAACTGCATGTTGTCATTGGGTGCCATTGAGTGAGTGTCAAACTCATAGCGACCCTACGTACATCAGGTGAAACACTACTGTCAGTGTTTCTCTGCTATTTATGGGGTTTTCAGTGGATGATTGCTTTTTGGGAGTGGGTTGCCAGGTTCTTTTCCCAAGCCTACAGTGCCAGATGTTCCCAGGCGGTCTCCCATCCAAATATCAACCAGGCCCGACCCTGCTTAGCTTCCAGGATCTGACAGGATCAGTCACCACAGTGGTATGGCTGCAGGCACATAAACTGTATATAACAGATAAAATGCATACACACATATGTATGTATATGTAAATCTTGGGATTTTTAAAATGCACCCCATAACTAGGGTCCCTCATACTAGCCTGAGGGACTGACCTCTAGGTGACCCCAGGGCCATATTCCACTCACTCACTCCTACCCCTCTCATCGAGAGAGAAAAGATGGCCCCTGACCAACCTGACCAGCCTCAATCACCTCAATTTTGATTGGCTACCCCTAGCACCCCAGTTAAACAACTGCACCTACCTGGCAGGTATGACAGTTTACCTTCTATACCTGTCAGGAATGTGCCCTGATTGGCTATTCCCAGTACACGTCCCTCTCCGGGAGCCTATATAAGCAGGGCTCCCAGACCCCACTTCACCCCACCACTGTTCTCCGTCCTTCAACTGCTGCCTGGACCCTGTCACCTCGATCCAGCACTCCCCAATCCAGCAGAAGATCTTCAAGCAAGCCAACGTGTCAAGACCAGGGGCCCCAAAGGGCCGAAGGCTACAAGCAAGCCACAAAGAACCTCCCAATTCCTCCCACCCTTGGGAAGGAGGGAGGCAGAGAAGGTGAGCTGCGAGAGTCAAGATCACCAGAACTCCAGCCCAGTGGAACACCCACTGTTTGTAGCTGTGCCTTTAAGTCTGAGCTGTACCACCAGTAGGCTTAGAGCTAGCACTTGACAGGGGCTGCCTGCTGGTTGTACCTCCCATGGGGAGTAACCCAATAAACATTCCCTCTCCTGATTCCTGCAGAAGGTCTCCTGAGGTCCTTCTTTGGCACCTCTGGCCACTACACCAACCCAGTCCAGTGGGTCCCTGATACCCACTTGGTGTCAGGGCAAGGCTTTGACCTCTTCCAGGCCTGAGCCAAACCCCAACATGTAAACCCACACATATATAAATTTAATGTATGAAAGAAGCAGCATTTCAAATAGTTGTGATGTTATTGCTTTTTAATGAAATAAATACAAGGTTAGATTCTTATATCACACAATATATCAAAATAACCATATATATTTTTTTCCAGTACTGAGGGTTGAACCCATGGCGTCACGCTTGCATGCTTTGCAAGTGCTGTACCACTGAGCTGCACCCTCAGCCCCCCCCCTTTTTTTTTTTACTTTTTGAGACAGGGTCTTGCTAAATTACACAGACTGCCTCTGGTCTCGAACTTGCGATCCTCCTGCCTCTGCCTCCCAAATTGTTGGGATTACAAGTGTGTGCCTCTGCACCTGGCAGCTGATGTATTTTTTAAACATGGAACTTTCAGAAAGTTTTTTTCTTCTAGTTATTATTATATCCATCTTCCTAGTTCTACCAGTCTAGCACAACTACCAGTATTACCCCATTTGTCAGCATCCGTAACAACAAGGACTTTAATAAGAAAAGAGTCCTCATTCAAGTCCCTCGAAGGAGCTCAGTCTGGAAATCAAGAGCTCCATTGCTTGAAAGTTTCAATAAGACATATCCAGGTTGATGGGAAAACAATAAAAGTAGATAGGAGATGAAGTAGGATGATAGCAATGTCAGGCTTAAACATCAGCATACTATTGCAAAAAAGTAAGTGACTTGTGATTTACAATAATGCTAAATATATTGTGTATGAACATGTAGACTGGCAGCTGAAAGAATGAAAAGATTGTGCCCATGGAAATGCATAATGCTGTGAGCAACAGGAATTATTTATTTCCTCTTATAGCAATCTCAATAGAGAAAGCAAGATGGAAACACCTCAGAAGTCCAAAAATAGGACATTGATAGAATAAATTTTGGCAAATTCCTACAATAAGAAAAATACTATAATATAGAAGTTAAGACCATGGACTCTAATTATAAATTATCTGAATTCAATCTTAATCTTCTAATTCTTACCTGTAGAACTTGATCAAGTATTAAACGTGGATCCTAAAAATGTATAATATAAATATTGTCACCAGTATTATATGAGAAAATTTAACAGTGCATTCATTGTGTCTGACATATACTATTGATGAAAATTAACTATCAGTATTTTTCTTTTTATAGAATATCAAATATTAAAATAATATCTCAGTAGTCTATGCAGTAAAATGAGAAAATGTTTATAATGTATTATCAATGGGAAAAAGCAGGAGGAGACAGAGTTTTATGTAAAGGATAATACAAACTATACAAGCAGAGAAACATAATACAGGTATTAAAAATCTATGTATTTAGTACATGTATTAAAAAGCCAGGAAGATGTACATCAAAATGTTAATAATGTTATCAATAGATTATTATTTTCAGCTTTGTAATTATCTTCACTCCTGTGCAATAAAAACCTATTTTGAAATTTTTAAAAATATCACATAAAAATGTAATCATGACTATGTCCAGCAATCCCATACTTGGCCATCGTAAAATATTATACATGATTTTATTCTTCCATAGTTGTAGTGTGCCTACTTTTTCTACAAATTCTTTTGTGTAGGCTATGATTAGAGTCAAAGTAACATTTTCCCCTCACTGCTTTCCTTGCCTTTTGGCAGATCAAATTATCAGGAAAGCTTGTCAAGAATGTACTTTCCAGATTATAGCTGACTTAATGTCAGTCTTAAGTTTATCAACTTAAGTTTGAAGTAATTTTTAAATTTTTTCATGTAACCTCAATAAGATTAAAGGTAAAAGATGTAATGATCCTGTGTTGATTTGCCAATATTCAGAAAAAAGTTATTTTCTTCTATTAGAAATAGAAAGTCAACATTCCATATATTGATATATTTGAGTAGCCACTATTCTAAGTTGCCTAAGGAACAAATATACAATCATGTTAATAATAATTAATGACAATGAAAATGGAGGTGTTATAAGTGCCAAGAACATAATAGATGATCAACCCCTCAAATAAAATGGACCTGATAGAGGTATCAGATGCTGTATATAAAATTTTCCTGTTAAACTTGTTTTTAAATTTCATGGATGCTGTATATTTCACTGCTTGTGAAAGAAAGGCTGCCATAAAATTTTGCCTATGGAACTTGGGGACCTATATCTTAACCGTACTGGACTAGTGTTATTTAGGGAATCCTTGACAATAGCACCTGTAACACTGTTTTCTCCTCTTTATAATAAGTATTCCTGCTTTTGCTGTTCATCCTCCAAGAGTCCTAGTCTTCACTCTTCACTCTCTGACAACCTAATTCACACTGCTTGCTACTGGTAGGGTCCCTGTTCCTATCACCACCATCCTATACTAGTCAGGAGTAGGTTTGTTTCAATATACCAGAAATTATAGCACAAGATAACACTGGTTGCTTTAGGATAGTTAAGGAGTGCATAACTAGGCAGTTCATAATGAGTAGGAGAACTCCACCAGCTCTTTACAAGCCTAAGATCACCCCAACTCATCACTTCATCACCTGCACAAGACCTAAAATGACCAGTGAAATTTCACCCAACACACCCATGTTCCAGGCAGCATAGAGCATGATGGCAATGCTGTCTTTCCTTATGGACACATTTTGGGAAGTGTCTCAAGGCTCCTCCTTTATATTTGTGCTGTCTTTTGCTGTGAATCAAATTAATCCAAAACTTGTTGTTGTTGCTAGGTGCCATCAAGTTGGGTCCAACTCATAGCAACCCTAGGTTCAAACAGAAGGAAACACTCTCTGACACTGTGCCCTGCCTGGCATTATTGTCAGTGCTTCTCTACTATTCATAGGGTTTTCAATGGCAGACTATTTGGGGAGTGGATTGCTAGGCCCTTCTCACTAGCCTGCAGCACCTAGCATTCCCAGGGGGCCTCCCATCCATGGACCAACCAGATCTGACCCTGCTTAGCTTATGAGATCAGGCAGGATGGGATACCAGGGTGGTATGGCAGCAGACATCCAAAACTTAGCTGCTTAAAACAATGAACATTTATTATCTCACAGTTTCTTGTGGGTCTGGAATCCACATGCAACTTAGCTGGGTGCTCCTGGCTCAGAGTCTCTCTCAAGGATGCAGTCAAAGTGTTTGTAAGGTCTCCAGTCATCTAAAGTCTCGCCTCAGGAGGATATGTTTCTGAGATCACTTATGAAGCTATTAGCAAGCCTTAGGTCCTCAGTGGCTGTTAGGGAAAACAATTAGTTCCTTGCCACACAAATCTCTCCATAGAGTAGATCACAACACAGGTTGCCCTCAAGCAAAAAGTGAAAGAGAGAACTCCAAGATGAAAGCCAAAGGTTCCTCATAATCCAGTCTTGGAAGTGTAGCCGCTCACTTTTGTCAGATTCCATTCAGTAGAAATGAGTCAGTAGATCCAGCCCACACTCAAGAAGAGGATTTGCCCAAGGAGGTGAGTATCAAAAGGGAGATCTCCCTGGGGACCACTTTTGAAGCTGCCCATCACAAAATGTCCCTCCTCAACACAGGGCCACATAAACTTTCAGTGAATCTGGGATACGTGGTTTTAGTCACATAATAATGTGCTCAGCTAAAACTCAGAATTCTGTACTAAACAAGAAAGGAGTAATAACTATTCAGTGACAATTAGCATTGTCTCTCACTGTCACTGGCATTTTGTTCTCTCTACAACCTTCTGTTTCCTTTTCCTCCTACCTTTTTTTCTACTAGAGTCTTCATCCTAACCCCTTTGTTCCTCTACTGAGGAACTTGGTTGTGCTCACTTCATGACTTGGTCTTAAAAGCACAGGTGAGAAAATTGAGTCTCAGAGGAGTTTGTGGTTTTCCTGAGGTCACGTAAGTTGCAAAGACCAGAACTGAGACTAGATCCCAAGTTTCTAAGTTTCTACCCAAGAGACCTTTTCCTTATGTCTTTATGTGACACTTTAGGAAGATTTGCCTTATAGGATTATTTTTTAGAATGGGTTCAAGGAGGAGAAACTATGAGCAAGGATAATGTTATCTCCAGATGCAATATATTGAGGGTCCGTGTAAAGGTAGTTTTAGTGTAAATTGAAAGAAAGAGAGAACTCTGAGAGATTTCAGAAGGAAAGATGTTATCGCTTTGACATGGGTCACTATGAGTCGGACTCTCCTTTAACTCATTTCAACCTCTGTTGTTCAACCACCACTGCACAGCAATCCATAATCTACAAAGTAATTTATCAGACTTGTGGATCTAGGGTACAGTCATTTGCTCCAAGAAAGTTTATCAATGGCTCCCTCAAGGATTCTGGGGATGTCTGCAATCCATTGAAATGAAAAAGTCCCAATAATAGTATCTAGGTTCCTTGTAATGTCAAGCATGGGTGCATAAGACAGATTGAGCCCCAACTGTGCCCATTATGTACTTGTGCTACACACCATTAATGATGGGCAAGAAATTGAACCAAGTGTTTTCAGCACTACCTCAACAAGCCATTCTACCAGGAAATTATCTCCTTCAGTCAATCAGACACTGTGAAGTCTTTTCAAGTGTTTCCATCACTTCTGTTTTAATCAAATGTTTGATATTTTTCCAACAGTACAATACTTCCTAGAAATAGTTTGAGATACAAATTGGCATTTGAAGAATTAGATAGAAGAGTAGTTGAACTCTGTTCTTAGCTTGTATTCTGGTGGCCATTTGCTGCATGGCCTATCACAAGTCACCTGTCCACCCACACCAGCTTTCCAAATAAGAATTAGAAATTGATAGCTCAAAGGAAGTATGTGGCTAAAGGAATGTCTGTGATCTCCATGGAATGCCTTGTAGAGATTGTTGTATAATGTGAGTTCATTATGACTGATATTAATCAGCCTCTTTTCCTGATACATTATTCCTGATAAATTATTACTGATACATATTTCCTGATACATTATTCCTGATACATTATTCATGACAATTTATTTATAAAAGTGGTAGTACTCAACAATTTTGTGTTTTACAATGAGCATAGCACCTCTTTTGTTTCTATTCTTTTTTCTTATTTGCATTTATCCTTTTATGTAGTAATAATCAACATACATATCTCACTCATGGAAAAAAATCAATCATCACCAGTCATTAAATAGATTTATTTTTGAGAAAAAAAAATCATGACCTCAATCTCTACTCTTTTCCATGCTTTACTACATTAGTTGTTCATAATTGTTTGTTGCCATTTCTGCACATAAAACCCAATAATCTAAAAGTTAACAACATTTCATCATCTTTCTTATGCCTCATACAACAATTCATTCACCTTGAAAACCTTAGAATTGGCCTCAGTGATAGACTGAAACTTTGCTTCAGTACAAGACTGAAGTATGGATGTGGCCTGAGGTAGTTTCAAAATCTGATTTGGGATTTACATAAAACTATACCACCAACACTTAGCTGGGAGCCAGAAAACTATTGAGTCAATCTATAATAAAAATCACATAGAAGGAAAAACCTCCTTCACATATCACTCTCTTATGTTCTATTTTTAATAATACCCCAGTATTCTGATGCTGTCCTAGTTCCCAATTTCTTCTCTGCTTGTCCTTTTCTCCTCTACATTACCTAAATTCCTAGAATCTCAGAGTTGGAAGAGAACATGAACTCCGCTGGTTCTATGTAGTACATCAATTATGCCTGCAACATTTTTGATGGTGTTCCCAGCCTCTGCTTGAAAATTTCACAAATAAGAAATTCATGACCTCTGTAAGTAGCCTATTTTGCTGTAAAATTCTCATTGATCAAAAGAATTGATTTCTATTTAACCCAAATCTGCTAACTGTTCATTTCTAATTCTGGCATTTTGTTCATGTATTGATGGAGAAGTAAAAAAATAGGAAGAATATGTAAGAACAACTCTAAGGGTTTCCAAAGAAAGCGGAAAAAGTAGTATATGAAGAAGCACAGAAAGCAGTTCAACTCATCTGGAGTAGATAACTTTACCTTTTGTTATGATCTGAATATGTATATCTCCCAAAATTCATATGTCAAAATCCTACACTCTAGGGTGATGATGTTGAGAGGTTGGGCTGTGATGAGGTCATGAGGGTTCTGCCTTTGTAAACTGGATTAATGATTGTGTAAATAAGGTCCTAGAGAGCTTGTTTACCTCTTCTACCATGTGAGGACTTAGCAAAAAGGCACCATCTATGAATCAGGAAATATGCCTTTGCTATACACCAAATCTGCTGGCACCTGGATCTTATAATTCATTGCTTCTGGAAATATGAGAAACAAATTACTGTTGTTTATAAGCCACTTAATCTATGATATTTTATAAAAGCAACCCAAATGGACTAAGATACCCTCATTCTCTGCCTCTTTTCTATCTTGGGGGATTCTTTAATCTTCACCATCCACATTGTTCCTCAATGCCCTGTAATGCCAAATATCACCTCTTATATCTTTTCTCTCTCATCTCTCCTGCATCCTGTCAATCATCCTTGAGCTATCCCCAACATTAACACTTTCCATCAACCCTGCCTGGCTTGAGGTTGCCACCTCCTTCTCCTTCCTTTCATAAATAATTCATGAAAGGAGTAGATCAAGCTCCTTAAGATGTGATGCATGAGCAACTCATACCATGGTTACTTGTATCTTTGTTCAGAATGCAGCTTCTAGACCTCAACTCCAGAACTATCTGACATGTTTTTCTTTTAAAACAAAGCTACACTACAGCTTGGGAACAACAGATGTAACCAGTCCTCCCAGTCTACTGAGGCCACTCCTAAGAAGCTCTCGCTCATTTCTTTACTAAAACTATGGGCAGAAAATACATTAATGAACTCCACACCGATAAATCCCACAGCTTCTTCTCTGTAGCAAGTCCCCCTTCTTAGTGTGCTGTTCCCTTGTTTTCTGAAACCACCACCCTTTGGTGATTTTCCTTCGTACTTTTGTCTTCCCTTTCACTGCCCCTTTCTCAGGCTCTTCTTTACTCATGTTTTAAGTGAATTGCTTCCCAGGCATCTATCCATGACTCTCTTCTAAACTTCACATGCTCCTAAAGGAGTTCTCATTCACGGCTCCAACTATATCTATATATCTGTAATTCCCAAACATACATGATTTATCCCACCTCCATTTCAAGCTTCTTGCTAGTCATAACAAATCATCAAAGTCAACATTTAGAAATAAAATTCTCTCCACACTGTTTCCCACCCCCACCCTATCTTTCCATTTTTTGTTATTTAATTAGGTGCCGTCCATTTGGGCCCAACTCAAAGCAACCCTCATAGCATTTTCATTGGCTGATTGTTTCAGGATTGTTTCTGGAGTGGATTTCCACCCCCCTTCTCCCTTTTTTGCAGTGCTGGGGATCAAACCCAGGTCTTCAGAGAGTGCAGAGCAGCGCTCTACCAACTGAGCTAAACCCCAGCCCCCCTCCATTTTTTAGGTTAATGAAATATCAGTAAGGATCCTTTCAACTCTAACATAAAACCCAAACTCAATTGGTTTGAACAATCAGGAAAATATATTATTTCACATAATGAGAAGTTTGGAGAGAGTCCAGTTTCTTGATTAGTTAACTCAGAATAAATGACACCAAGCATGATCCAGCGTTTTATTTTTGCTTCCTGCTATTTCTGGCCCACTGGCTTAATCCTCAGGCTTGCAACTCACAAGATGGCTGTGCAGTTTCAGGCACCTCAGCCAGACAGGATGGTGCCCACTGGAAAAAACAGGGTTTATTTCTTTTCCTGTCTGTTATCTTATCAGCAAGAGAAACCTTTCCCAGGAGCCAAGGCTTCTTTCATCCCATTGGTCAGAATTGTGTCACATACAATTTCCAAAATCATGTACTAGAAATGGAAAGGGAAGAAAAATTGTGATAAGCCTGCCTCTTTGGCATCATATGTTTGCCTTGGGGAAGATGGGTGTCTTGAGTAGAGTCAGAGTTCTGCTAGAAAAGAGAATGTAGCTGAATTGGTTATGATTAGCCTTGACTGGTGTGAACAAATATCCAAGTCAACAGCAGTTTACACTTATAAAGAAATGCAGAGGCAGATACTACAGGAAAGTTGTGTTAGCTCTGTGAAATAAAGAGGGACCCATGCTCCTTCTCAGTTGTCTGCCCCTCTGTATGAGCCTCCCCATCACAGTCCAGCCATTGTATATACCTTCTAGGCAGCAAGGCTAAGGAAATGAGAGAGAAGGACTCAGACTCTCCTGGATGTCCTAGGCAAGATTTCTGCTTACATTGCAAAGGAAGCTAGTTTCTGTCATCTTCAGCTTGTTCAGGACTTTGTTACCGAGAAAGAAGGTCTGTTGAGAGATAGGTACAGGCAATCAGTAGTGTCTGCTGCTCTCACCATTCCCCCAAGTCACCCAAGCTACAAAGCAAATATTTATAATTATTTTCTCATATCAGTTGACTTATTCAAAAGGACATTGAACTCCTATTCTTCAGTCTGCAACACATTTAACAACCTGCCCACTGCTTCTGCCTTCGTTCAGATTTTAATGCTATCTGGACATTGAAATAGCCTTCTGCCAGTCCTCTCTGACTCCACATACTTTTTACTTTCATTTATTCGTCATACTACCTGTAAGTTCTTTCTCAAACACAACTCTGATCTTTTGAACAACATACACTAACACTCTGTCACTTATACAATTCTGTTAAGCTGCTTGGTATGCCAATCAAAACTCTCAACACCCTGACCTCAACTAGCCTCTCACTGCTCCCTACACATTAGCCAAGCCAAATCCTTTCAGAGTTGCCCATGTAATGTTGAGTTGCTTAGTGATGCTGGTTTTGATAATATACTACACTATGCTGCTAAAATATCATTTATCTTTGCTCCCAAGACTGCCAAATGCTTTCAGCCAGTAAGATTTCATTGTATTTTTCTAAGATGTGTCTATTCTGAAATATATATGGTTTATTCCACTATGATATTTCTGTCTTTTATTTTTATGATATGGCAAACAGTTCTGATCCATGTACGCTGATGCTGTTTCTCCTTCCTGTCTTTCTTTCTTTCTTTTTCTTCCTTCCTTTCTTTCTTTCTCTTTCTTTCTTTTTCTTTCTCTCTCTTTCTTTCTTTCTTTTTCTTTCTTTCTTCTTTCTTTTTGATTCATCTCAAAGGAGCAAGGGGGAAATAACTACCTGGACTTAAAATTCAGGTTCTAAGGTGGTGCAAGTCACCTTTAAGGTGATAATGGGAAAACCAAAACAGTGACCATCAGATAATTAGGGATTGACCAAAGTCCCTTGATATTTGGGATGCACTATAAATATTTCTGCAGACCAGGAAGATTAGCCACCATCATTTAAGTTGGAGGATGCTTAGGCTGTGTACACATTACGATTCCAGGAATTGAAGACAACTAAAGAGAAGCAGCCAGAGTATGATATGGGAAGCACATTTCCCAAAGATTATGCGGTAATAACTATCTACATGTACTGATTTAGTTAGTGCTTTTATTTCTAGGAATGTATCCTATGTTCATATTCTTATGAGCAAAAACAGGTTTCTCATGAAGCCTATCAAGCTTATTGGAAGGGTCCCCACTAGTGTAGGGCTTTTCTGAAGTTCACAAAGGTGCTATAGCTTTATAATCATGTGATAGTGCAGCTATTTTTAAATAACTTAAAAGCAACATAAAAATTGCAAAAGCAGATACATTGTTGCTAGGTCATGCAAAGATCAAATCTGAGCTTTGACAGTTTTTCTTGTTGTTAGGTGCTGTCCAGTCGGTACCCGACTCATAGCGACCCTCATAGGGTTTTCAATGGCTGACTGTTTCGGGTTTGCCTTGGGAGTGGATTGCCAGGTCCTTCTCCCATTTTTGCAGTGCTGGGAATTGAACTCGGGACCTCAGAGACTGCAGCGCAGCGCTCTACCCACTGAGCTAAGTCCCAGCAGTTTTTCTTAATCATGTGTTTTATAACAAAGTGATTCAATTTAGGGTCCTGTGTTACATTTACTTCTCAGCCTCCTTAGATGTCTTCAGTTTGGAACACTTTCTCAGTCTTTCCTTAATTTCCATGACTTTAATGATTTGAAAATCACAAGCCAGTTATTTTATAAAATGTCTCTCCAGGTTCGGTTCATCTGATATTTTTCATCATTTGATTCAGCTTATCCAATTTTAGCAGGATCGTAGAAGTAGCACTGTGTTTATTCCATCTTTTCAGGTGATATTTGATTTTCATTGGTCCTATAGCTAGTTAGATTGACTTTAATCATGATTGGGATGATGTTCTCTGGGTGTCTTTAGTGTAAAGTTTCCCTTGGTATTTAATGTATTTTGTGGGGAGACATTTTGTGACTGATTCTACCCTTTATCAAATGTTTACCCACTAGTTTTAATATTGACTTGAATTATTACTGGAATGGTTGCCAAGAGATGACATACTTATTCTCCCTTGTTGTTAGTTGTTAGGTGCCATCGAGTCGGTATCCGACTCATAGTGACCCTCATAGGGTTTTCAATGACTGACTATTTCGGGATTGCCTTGGGAGTGGATTGCCAGGCCCTTCTCCCATTTTTGTGGTGCTGGGAATTGAACTCAGGACCTCAGAGACTGCAGCGCAGCACTCTACCAACTGAGCTAAATCCCAGCCCTATTCTCCTTTGGTATTCTGTAAATAAATGATATTTTTTCTTCACCATTTATTTATGTACTTGTTAACTCACATACATCTGAATTCATGATTTTTACTTTATTCAATGAGTAATAATCTGTTACTATCATTATTTTGATCTCAAATTGTCCCATACTTGGCAAGTGGAAGCCACTTCAAGCTGGTTTCCTTGAAATCTGACATTCCTCTCTCTTTCTTATTGTACTTCTTACTTACTAAAATAGCAGAATTTCCAACTTACTTTGTAATTTTCCTGTTTCATACCTGAAATGGTATTGAGAAACCAATAGGACTGGGAGTGCCTTCCTTTGAGAGTGCTGCTTTTCCCATGAAAAGTTAAGGAATATAGGCATATAAACACATTTATTTCTATGTATGAGTTTACAACAATTCCTCTGATTCCAGTCCAGTGCTGTAAGGTCGATTTTTGTTGTCTCCTTAACATAGCATAATTCTGTTCTCTGACAGTGAAAGATCTGGCTAACAAAACCTCAGATTATGTACCCATTGGATCACTTCTGCCTTTGTGTAAGAAATCTTCTCCATACTTCTCACACCACACCACACAGATGTTCCCTCAGCCTCTGCCCAGATGCATCCAATCATGCTTTGGCTTTTTCCTCACCTTTCATGGACTCTGAACCACTACCCTCACCCCATTCCACCTTACCCCAAAGTCAGGCTTCATTTTTACTATTCTTGGACTCTGACTTCATGGACAATCTCCTCACCCTTTGTAGGTTTGATGCTTCACACCTATCCACATTCCCTTCTCATCATTTAAGCTTTGCTACCCTATGCTGGCTGGGATTTAGCTCAGTTGGGAGAGCACCGCTCTGCAGTCTCTGAGGTCTCCAGTTTGATTCCCAGCACTGCAAAAATGTGAGAAGGACGTGGCAATCCACTCCCGAGGCAATCCTGAAACAACCAGCCACTGAAAACCCTATAACAGTCACCATGAGTTGGATAGGACTCGATGGCACCTAACAGCAACAACAACAACAACTGTATGCTGGGCTGCTACAGGAAGAAAGGAAGGAAGGAAGCAAGCAAAGATGGAAGGAAGAAGAAAGGAAGGAAGGAAGAAGGGAGGGGGAGAAGAAGGAAAGGACCTTTGATTGTTTATAAAGTTATTTGCATTCTCATAAATGTGGAGATGTTCATACAATACAATCATTTAAGGCCATTTTCTTTTCTCACTTCAGCTTGTCCCTGTTACAAGATCCCTGGTGCTCAGTGACATTGGAATAGCCATAAGTATTTTGGAAATGTAGCTAAGAAGTTGAGTTGGAGTTATGTTTAGTTTGGATATAGTGAAATAAGCCTACAGCCATACCACTGTGGCATCCCATCCCATCAGATCTCAAAAGATAAACCGGGTTGGACTAGGTTAGTACTTGAATGGGAGACTCCCTGGGAACACCAGGTGCTGGAGGATTGGGAGAAGGACCTGGCAACCCACTCCCAAAAAACAATCAGCCATTGAAAACCCTGTGAATAGCAGAGAAGCACTGACAATAGTGTTTTGTCTGTTGTGCATAGGGTTGCTATGGGTCCGATGCTGACTCGAGGACACCTAACAACAACAACAATAATGGAATACACTTACGTAGAATATGTATTACACATTTATATTTAACTTTATTTTGTTAAATGAAAAGCACTCACATGACTTTCTTTACAAAGCGAAATGAATCTGTTTTATTATAACCTACCATTTTTAGCTCAGTGGTAGAGCACTGTGCTGCGGTCTCTGAGGCCCCGAGTTCAATTCCCAGCACCACAAAAATGGGAGAAGGGCCTGGCAATCCACTCCCAAGGCAATCCTGAAGCAGTCAGCCATTGAAAACCCTATGAGGGTCGCTATGAGTCGGATACCAACTCAAAGGCACCTAACAACAACAACAACCACTAAAGAGCATTTGCAATCAAAGTTTGTGACAATCCAACTTTTAGAACAGGTGAGGACAAATCTTATTATTCAGGCATAAATAAGTTTGCAGAATATGTGTCATGGGCAGTCTTGATCTTGTGGGACAAAAAGTTGGTTCTACATTCCTGAGGTTGTGGAATGCTTTGATATTTTATACTTAAGATTTCTTGGTTCATCTCCTAGGTGGAGTATATAAACACACATACCAACTTAAATTTTTTGTTTTGGGGATTTCTTTTTTTGGAAGTGGTGTCTAGAAGTAGCAATCTATCCATTTATAGAGCTGTTCAAGTTTTGCAACACACATAGATATAAAGTAAATACAAAAGGTTATTTACAAGTTAATAAAGCTCAAAAATCACAGCTAAGTATTATTTGGCAATCACTTAATGAATCATTCAGTAGAACAAGTGAGAAACTACAGATTTCTGATTTGAATATATGTTAAAGATATTTCCTTTTTTATCATGTTGAAGTCTTTTTATTAAAGAAATATAAAATATTCAGGTAAAATCAATGAAATATGAAACATGATAAAAAGATGATAAATACATAGAAATTATTCTGACACTGAAAAGTAATTCATTCGTAAGAGATACATTTTAAATTAAAGTAATAAAAGGCTTTTAGGTATTGTTTGAGAATCCAATTAATAAAGAGGAGTGAAGCATATGGATGAAAGCGTACTAAATTTCTTGCTGATGTGACACAAAATAACTGACATCAAGGAAGATTAAAAAAAACTCATGATCTGATACTACAATGAAAATATCAATGACAACAGGCTAATGATGTCATTAATTCAGAGAGAATTAAAGATTAGCCACTGTTGAAAAATAGCCAGTAATGCCCTGAAATCTAATGCATAAATGACCATTGGCACATGTTTCCACAGATTTGATTTAACACTTCTGAAATCTCACATGGCATTGCTAACAAAGAATTATGAAGCTTGAACATATTTTTTTAAAACCAGTAATAATACAAATAAATTTTTTCCTGTCTTTTCCCTCCTTGTTGGTAAATGTTGGTGGGATACAGAGTAATACACTATTTGCTTTTTCCATTAGGCAACTATTACATCACTTTTGGTTACATTTTCATCAACTTACAAAGTTTATGGAAACTTTTGACTAATACGTAGTGAAACTAATATGTGTATTTGAGCTATTGTCCCCTATTTTTCCTATGTACTCAGTCAAATTTTAATCAACCTAACTGTTGTTACATGAAGAGTCTGTCAAAAACTATATCCCTTAAAAATGTTGAGGGGGAAAAAAGCACAAGTTGTGATCAAAAGATATGGTAAATATTTAAATTTTTAAAAATTATTATGGTAAAAGACACCATTAATCCAGCTCAAAATACTCCCTCTGGGTTCAAACACACTAATCTCATTGTTCTTGCATTTCAGGGAGTCCTCCTTTGTGAGTATCTTCAGTTGTACTGTCATGGCTGCCTCAAGGTTCTGAATCAGTTCAAAACATTTACCTTTGGTGGTCATTTTGACTTTGGAAAAAGGCCAGATCTGTTGAATATCTGGTGCAAGATCTGGTGAATAAGGTGGACACACTGTTGTTGTTGTTAGGTGCCCTCAAGTCGTGTCTGACTCATAGCAACCCTCATAGGGTTTTCAATGGCTGATTGTTTGGGGATTGCCTT
>VMDO01014297.1:0-55064 GCA_007922755.1 Pedetes capensis | reverse complement strand
TTCTTTGCTATCCATAGGGTTTTCAATGGCTAGTTGTTTCAGGAGTGGCTCGCCAGGTCCTACTCCCTAGTCTGTCTTAGTCTGGAAGCTCAGCTGAAAACCTGTCCACCTTGGGTAACCTTGCTCATGTCTAAGGTTACAGTGGCAGAGCTCTCAGCCTCATCGCAACACGCAAGCCCCCACGGCAAACTGACAGACACGTGGGGGCTCTGATGGTAAAATAATTAATACGAGGATGCATATATAGCATAAGAAAAAGAGAAGGAGAATAGAAAGAGGGAAGAGAGTAAAACAAGGAAGGAAGCAAATAAAAAACAAAACAAAACAAAAAAACTCACGCATACACGCTCCCACCCGCGTATAAAATCGCTTATAGTCAGGTGCGGTGGTATACACCTGCATTCCCAGCAGCTTGGGGGCGAAGGCAGGAGGCTCGCAAGCCCAAGATCACAGGCAGCCTGCGCAACCCAGAGAGACCCTGTGTCAAAAAGTAAAAAATATGGGCTGGGGGCGCAGCGTGGCGGTCCAGCACCTACAAAGCGAATAGGCGCAAGACCCTGGTTTCATACCCCCATACAAAACAACAAAATCAAAAAACAACAAAAAGGTTTCCATAAAACATTAAATAGTTACTGAGAAAAAGGAATGCATGTCAAGGGGGCAACCACAGTGCCTACAGAAAGGTTTTAGTGGTTAAAATCAGAATGATCATGTAGAGTGTCCCTGGAGATGGTTGAAATATTTCAGGTTAATTATTGTGTTTTATCATTTATTCTTAGTATGATTGACCACATATGATGAGATGCAATGCATGATTTTCTCTTCTAAATTATCTTTCAGTAAAGAAGGAGTTACTTTATGTTTCAGTGTTTGAGTCTTTAAAAAACCTTTCATATAATTTCTCTTCTTTTCTTCATGTTCTTTCACTGTATTAGAGGTTAAACCCGGTGCCTTGTGCATGCTAGGCAAGTACTCTACCATTGAGCCACACTCCCAGATCCCTTTTTGTTATTTATTTTAAGGCAGAGCCTCACTAATTTGCACAGGCTTCCTCTAGCTGCAAACTCATGGTCCTCTTGCCTCAGCCTCCTGAATCACTGGGATTACAGGTGTGCCTCATGGCACCTGAGTTATAATTCTTTTATTTTGAACAAACAATGTCAGTGGGGGTGCTTGGTGAAACTCCCCGATTTAATTGATAAAAAGGGAGACAAAGTCATTTAATGGACTTAGTTGGGAGTTTGACCTCAGATTTCAAGTGCTAGATAGCATTGTAAAAAAGCCATTTAATGATGACTTAAAAGTAATTAATAAATTTCTAAAACATAATGTAATAAAGAAGCAATTTTAAAAGTTACATAAGTATGATGACATTTAAAAATATGCAAAGCAAAAGAGAATACCTTGTGAGGGATATATAAATATAGTAAAATTATAATGACATGCATGATGATGATAAATAGCACATCAAGATAGTGATTATCTTTGTTAGGGGTTCAATATAACTGTAATCAAGGAAGGGTATACAGGGCACTGAGGCTGTATGTAATGCTTTATTTCTTTAGCTTGGAGTGGGGACAAAGCTGCCAAATCACTTTACAAATAATTTTTTTAAGGTCACAAAGTAGTCTTTTCACAAGGTTGTGCAATGATGACTAATTCTGAAACATTTTCATCCCCTCTACCACCCCCAAACCTCTAAATTCATTAGCAATCATCTTCCTAAATTCCCCAGACTCTACCAGCCATATGTCATAGTTAATCCATCTTTTGTCTCTGGACATGACACATAAATAGAATTATACACTATCTGGCCATTTCTGACTGGTTTCTATTATTGAGCATGTTTCCAAGATTCATCCATGCTGTAACATGTTATCAATACTTCATTCCTTTTTATGGATAAGCAATAATTTGTTGTATGTATACACCATATTTTATGTGTCGATTCATCAGATGACTGTTTATCATTTCCACTTTTTAGCTATTTTAAACAGTGCTGCTATCAACATATATGTACAATGTTTGTCTGAACATACATTTTCAAATCTTTTGAATATTTGTTCTAGGAATGGAATTGCTAGGCCAGATAGTTATTCCAGGTTTTTTTGTTTGATTGCTTTTTGTTTTTGAGAAAATGCCAGGCTTTTTCCACAGTGGCTGCACCATTTTCCATTCCCTCCAGCATGTATGAGGGTTCCAATGTCTCTACATCCTTACAAACACTTGTTATTTTCTGTTTGTTTTCTAAAGCCATCTAAGTGGGTAATAAGTGATGTCTTTTTAATTTCCATTTTAATTTCTTCAATAACCTATTGATCATTCAGCAGTGTATTATTTAGTCTCCATGAATTTGTAAAATTTCTGGTGTCATTCTTGCTTTTGAGTTCCAATTTTATTCCATTGTGGTCTGATAAGGTACAGGGAATAATTTCTACTTTTTTGTACTTATTGAGGGAATTCTTATACACTAGAATATGGTCTGTCTTGGAGACGGTTTCATGTGGAGCTGAGAAGAATGTGTAATCCTCCTCATATGGATGGAATATTCTGTAGATATCTGTGAGTTTCAGTTGCTCTAGGGTGCAGATTAAGGTTGTCATTTCTCTGTTGATTTTCTGTTTCGATGACCTGTCTCTTGGTGAAAGTGGGGCATTGGAGTCTCCCATAATTATTTTGTCTAGACCAATGTAGTCCTTTATTTCCCTTAATGCTTGTTTTATGAATCTTGGTGCCCCTGTATTTGGAGAGTATATATTCAGTAGTGTTATTGTTTCCTGCTTGATTGTTCCTTTTAGTAATATGTAGTGTCCTTTATCTCTTCTAATTAGTTTTTGATTGAAGCTTAATCTGTCTGAATTAGTATTGTAACACCTGCCTTTTTTCTCCCCCTGCTTGGTATATTGTTTTCCAGCCCTTAATTCTCAATCTGTTGCAGTCTTTGTGGGTTAGGTGAGTCTCTTGAATGGCACATATTGAGTTTATGTTTTTTCATCCAATTAGCCCCTAGTCTGTGTCTCTTAATTGGTGAGTTAAGACCATTTTCATTAATAGTAATTATTGAGAAGTGCCTGTTGCTATGTATCCAGTCCTTGTTTCTCTTTTTTGATTCATGCTTGCTCTTTTGCTTTCTTGACTTCCACTCATGTTAACTGTTCAATTCTTTGATCTTTTATGTAGGGTTGTCTTATCTCACCTGTATGTGGTAACTGATTGAGGATCCTTTGTAAAGCTGGTTTGGTGGTTGCACATAGTTTGAATGTGTCAATATCATGGAATGTCTTATACTACTCATCTATTTTCAAAGATAACTTTGCTGAGTATTGTGTTCTTGGTTGGAAGTTGTTCTTTTTCAGAATGTTAATTATACATGTCCAAGCCTTTCTAGCTTTCAATGTTGATGTGGAAAAGTCTGCAGTTATTTTAATGGGTTTTCTTTTAAATGTTAGTTGGGCTTTTTCCCTGGCTGCTTTTAAAATTGCTTCTCTGGTGTCCAACATAAGCATTTGTACAATAATATGTCATGGGGAGGATCTGTTTTGGTTTACTCTGGGTGGGGTCCTGAATGTTTCAGTTGTGTAAGTATCCAGATTCTGGATTATCTCTGAAAATTTTTCCTTGAGGATATCATAAAATAAATTCCTAATCCTCTCATGGACCTTTCTTCTCCTTCAGGGCCACCCTGAATTCTTAAGTTCCATTTTTTCATTCAGTCTGAGGCCTCTTGGAAATCTGTCTGATATTGTTTCATCATTTTTTCCAACTGGGATTGTGTGTACTAAATATCTTGTATTGACACCTCTGAATCTGATAATCACAGTTCAGCCTCATCCAGTCTCAATGATGAGGATTCTGTTGCAGGGTTTAATTCATTCATCTTGCCTTGCATGTCAAGGATTGCCGCCTGGTTTTTCCTGACCATTTCTAGCTGCAAGGAGAGTACAGACTCCAAAGGAGATATTTTCTCAAGGATTTCAAGGATGCTGATGGTGTTAGTTTTGATTTCTTGTAGCATACTAATAACCAAAACTCTGTATTCTGATTCAGACATCTCTAGAAATTGGGATTGTTTAATGTTTTCTGTTCAGAGACATTGGTCTGTGGGTTCTTCACATCCAGCATGTCCTTTCATGTTGCGTGTATTTCTTTGCTGAGGCTTGCCCATTACTTGGTCTGGGAATTAGGATCCACCTCCTCCAAGTGTGAAGATCTTCTCCCTCTGGTGTTCCTTTGAGTTTGGGTGATGGTGAATCTCTGACACCTTTTCTCACTTCCCTGCTGTGTAGTTTGCAGCCTCAGAACCCAATGGTGAGGATCTGCTGTAGGCTCTGTATTCAGTACTGCCACCTACAGTTTCCCTCTGACCCCTGCGTTCCCAACCCCCGATTGGTCTGCTGTCTATACTGTGAGTCCCTGGTTGTCTAGTCTGTGGGGCTCTTACTCTGGATCACCAGCCCTACCTGACTCAAGATGAGCCTTGTTCTGGACCAGTTCTCCTAGGTTCAGGGAACCTACCAAAACATATGGGCTACAGCAAAGGCAGTTCTAAGAGGGAAGTTTACAGAATGAAGTGCCTTCATCAATAAGGTAGGGAAGAGCCAAATAAATGACCTAATGATACATCTCAAGACACTAGAAAGCCAACAAAAAATCAATCCTGAAAGGAGCACTCAGAAAGAAAGTACCGAGATCAAGGCAGAGGTATCTCAATTAGAATCTAAAAAGATAATTCAAAAAATTAATGAGACTAAGAGCTGGTTATTCAAAAAGATTAATAAAATAAGCACTCCCCTGGCCAATCTCATCAAAAATAAAAAGAAAAAGCTAACATCATGAAAATTAGAGATGAAAAAGGGATCATAACCACCAACTACAATGAAATACAGAAAATCTTCAGGGAATACTATGAGAAATTGTATTCCCCAAAATATAAAAACACATAAAATGGATAAATTTATTAACACATATGATTTACCAAAATTAACCCTGGAGGACATAAGTGATCTAAACAAACCCATTGTATATGCTGAAATAAAAAAGGTAATAAAAAGTCTCCTAACAAAGAAGACCCCAGGACCTATGGTTTCATAGTAGAATTCTACCAGACTTTCAAAGGAGAATTAATACCTGTCTTCCTCAAATTATTTCAAAAAGTAGAAAAGGAGGGAACACTCCTAAACTCATTCTATGAAGCTACCATCATCCTGATACCTAAATCAGGAAAGGATGCATGTAAGAGAATTATAGACCTATTTCCCTTATGAACCTAGATGCAAAAATTCTTAACAAAATTCTGGCAAAGTGAATTCAGCAACATATTAAAAAGATCATTCACCATGACCAAGTAGGATTTATTCCACAGATACAAGGTTGGTTTAACATATGAAAATCGATTAATGTAATCCAGCATATCAAGAGGCTTACAAACAAATACCACATGATCATCTCAATTGATGCTGAAAGACCTTTGACAATGTACAACACTTTTTCATGATAAAAACCGTGGAGATGATAGGCATAACAGGCAAATACCTTAACATCATAAAGGCCATCTATGATAGACCTACAGCCAACATTATGTTAAATGAGGAAAAATTGAAACTATTTCCACTAAGATCTGGAAAAAGATAAGGATGTCTACTCTCCCCTATCTTATTTAACATTGTGATTAAAGTCCTCACCAGGGCAATCAGACTAGAGAAAGAAATCAAAGGGATACAGATAGGCAAAGAAGAGGTCAAATTATCCTTATTTGCGGATGATATGATACTTTACCTAAAAGACCCCCACCGTCTCATCTAGAAAACTTTTAGACCTAATTAACTCCTTTAGCAAAGTGGCAGGATACAAAATTAATACCCCCAAATCAATAGCCTTTCTTTACACCAACTACAAGCAGGAAGAAAAGGAAATTACAGCTACAATCCCTCTCATGATAGCCCAACAAAATTTAAAAACCTTGGAATCAGTCTGACCACAGACCTTGTAGGTCTCTATAATGAAAATTTCAAAATATTAAAGAAAGAAATCATAGAGGATACTAAAATGTGGAAGGACCTTCCCTGCTCATGGATTGGAAGAAACAATGTTGTAAAAATGGCTATCCTACCAAAAGCAATCTATAGGTTTAATGCAATCTTCATTAAAATTCTAGTGACAGACTTTACAGAAATAGAAAAAAAGATCCAAAAATTCACATGGAAACACAAAAGACCACGTATAGCCGAAACACTCTTAAGCTTCAAAACTATTACAGGTGGGATCATAACCCCTGACTTTATACTACATGTCTGTGGTAGGTAAAACAGCTTGGTATTGGTATAAACATAGGCCTAAAGACCAGTGGAACAGAATAGAGGACCCAGAGATATAGCAATGCGTCTATAGCCACCTGATTTTTGACAAAGGAGCAAAGCAGGTAAATTGGAGAAAGGATAGCCTTTTCAATAGATAGTCTGGGAAATATGGATATCCACTTGCAGAAAAATGAAAGCTGACCCACATCTCTCAATATGCATGAGAGTTAACTCGAAATGGATAAAAGACCTGAACATAAAACCAGAAACTTTAAAATTAATAGAAGAAAGGATAAGCAATATGCTCCAACATAGAGCCATAGGAAAGCCTTTCCTTAATAGGACTCTAATTGTTCAAAAAAACACAATAAGAATAGATAAATGGGATTAGATGAAATTAAAAACCTTCTGTACAGCAAAGGAAACAATCAACAGAGGCAAGAAGTCCCCAGTGAATGGGAAAAAAATCTTTGCATCCTACATAACAGACAGAGGACTGATTTCCAGAATTTATAAAGAACTCAAGAAAGCAATACCCAAGAAAACAAATAGCCCAATACACAAGTGGGCAATGGAACGGAACAGACAGTTCTCAATTGAAGAAGTTCATAAAACCATGATATACATGAAAAAATGCTCAATATCCCTAGCCATATGGAAATGCAAATCAAAACAACTTTGAAATTCCAATTTACTCCAGTAAGAATGGTCAAGACCTATAAAACATAAGAACAAATGCTGGCAAGGCTACGGAATAAAGGGAATCCTCTCAGACTGCTAGTGGAGTTGTACATTTGTTCAACCACTTTGGAAATCAGTATGGAGGTACCTCGGAAAACTAAAAATAGATCTACCGTATGACCCATCTATTCCATTATTGTGAATATACCCAAAGGGAGATAAGTCATCCATCATACCGCAGAGACACCTGCATCTCCATGTTCAATGCAGCACTTTTCACAATAGCAAGGATATGGAATCAACCAAAGTGCCTCTCAACAGAAGAATGGATAAAAATTTTTGATAAATATACATAATGGAATACTACTCAGCAATAAAAAATGAAATAATGTCATTTGCAGCAAAATGGATGGAATTGGAGAAAATTATCTTAAGTGAATGAACACAAGCCCAAAAAATATGCATGAGAGTTAACTCGAAATGGATTGTTCTCATATGTGGGAGTTGAATCAAATTTAAAAGAAGGAAAAAATTCTATACATTCATTGGAGCACAATAAAAAGCTCATGTAAACTTAGCAGAGAAGGGGCAATTTAAGGAGCAGAAAGAAGGAGGGGGGATCTAGCAAAAGGAAGCAATGATGGGAGAAGACAGGAGGGGGAGGAGGACAGGAGGACAAGGAGGAGCAAGGAATGAGAGAGAGGTAGACCTTAAAGTAAACAACCCAACTTTAATAGTGTGGGAAATAGTTATAATAATACCAACAATACCAAAGGATGGCAATAGTACAAGTGGGCTAGATTATTCATGTAATACTGCTGACAATGTAAAAAGATAGACCACTATAGAAAAACGTTTGGACTTAAATCATAATTGGGATGCAAGGGTACAGAAAAATATTCTCACAAAAAGTCATGCAAGCAGAAGGGAGGCCATTGGTGGGGGGAGTGAGAGAGTAGGGAGGAGGGGCACAAAAGGGTAAAGGGGAATTTATCTGTGCAATGTACAATGAAACTAATATATGGAAATGTCACAATGAAATACATGTCAGAATGAAACACAGTAAGTTGTACATTAAAAATTTCCAAATAAAAATAAAAAACATGATTGTCACTATGAGTTAGACCTGATTTGATGGCACCTAACAACAACAACATATTAGGAATACTATGTCATAGTGAGGTATTCTTTAAACATTGCATCTGTTGTTTAGAGACATAAAAATCTGTTAAAAAAAACACCTTAACATCTGCATTCAACAGAATATTCATGGCTGTGCCCTAGTGTTTAAAATGTCTTTTATCATAATTGTAATAACCATATTCTTTTCCTCAGTTATGATTTTAGTCATATGAAATCTGTGTGACTCCCTTTATGTTTTCTTAGGTAAAGTTGCCTATTATACTATTGGGCAGAGCATTTAATCAGCAAAATGTTAGTTCCTCAAGGGTTATATTATTTTTAATAGCAGTAGCCACAACCAGGAATAACTCTGTATTTTGATTACTTGGACCTAAACATTAATTTAAAATCCTAAGTCATTTTCAATTTTCAAGTTCTTATGGTAGAAAAATACCTAAAGGCACCCAGGCAGCAAGAGTAGTGAAGAGTCACAAATCATAGCTTTGTTGAAAACTGACCTACTTCACCAGATAAGTCAGCTCACTGGGAAAAACTATAACCTCTGTTAAAAAATCAAATATCCCAAGAGGAATAAAACATGGGAAGGAAAAAATCTTTATGCTGAGAGAAGCAGAATTAACCAGGGAGTTGGCACTGCTATAAATTAAGCTTTTCTAAGATGGCAACATTTTTTGACAAAGCTTGGCCATTTGATTCTAGAATGCAACTTTAAGGCTGCATGCAAATATTTTCATTTCTAGTCAGAAGACAGAGGTGAGAAAGAGAAATTTATATTCCTGCCATTACAAACTTTTCATCCTTTTCTATATATATATATATATATATGTTGCTTGTAGCCCCTTGGGATCTTTGGAAAATTTAGGAGGCTGAGTCAATGTAAGTTTCTATTTACCATAAACTTAAGTGGTTCAAACTACCATGGGCATATTAGTGTCTCATTTCAAACCCGATGTAGAGATATGTTTAGAAATAATTTCTTACAACACCGTTCCTTAAAGTGTCTTTCCATTCTGATCCCCACCCATCACCTCTGTAATAAAAGATAAGAGAGATCTGTTGTTATTTATTCTGTGAAGTGACTTCATCTTTTGATCCTATCGGTATACTCAAGGTTATATTTTGAACATTTACTTAAATTTTATATGTAAGTAGGTCTGACTATCAAACACAGGAACATGAAAAACAAGAATTTAGTTAGGATAACAAAACAAAAGGAATAATCTGGCTATGTAAAGCTATTTTACTTCTATAGAGTTAATATACTTTACAGAGCAGATCTCACATATCCAAATTTTTTGTCCCTTTAGTTCCATTAAAATATAAAAGCTCTATGTTAATAACATTAGGCCTCATCTAGCTTCTGCTGCTTTAACCTATTGATGTCCTCAATAATGTGAATCAGCATATTAGAGACATCTGTTCTTACTTGTCCTTCCTGCCTTCAGTCTTCCCGAAGTCCTGCCACTTTCTCTATTATACTATTTCCATGACTTGCCAAGACCTTTTCATATTAAATGTTTTCATCATAGAGCCTGAGTAAATTTAAAAATTAATGTTACTGCAGTCGTTCTGTAGTTACTACTCTTTGAGACTTTTAAAGTGTTGATTAAAAGAGGAAAATGTGGAAGTAAAAGGTAAAGATAGAGGGTAGGACAAAGTAAAAGATAAAGATAGAGAAGAAAAACTAATAAAAATGAAAACAAAGATGCAGAGAAGACCTCAAAATGGATAATTAACATACAATTTTAGGGCAGAGGAAAATTATAGATAGGCTTTTTATAAAGCTTTTGAAGAGCTGCATTTCCCCCCTTTTTTGGTGTATATATTTCACTTTTCAGGTTATGATAAAATATTGCAGTTACGTGCCAGTATGTCACATCATGTTGTTAGGTGCCATTGAGTTGGGTCCGACTCATAGCGACACTGTGTACAACAGAATGAAGTGCTCCTTGACACTGTGCCATGCACATGATCTTTTTTGTATGGTACATAGCTGTCTTTGATATTAATTATTCTCTTTTTTAAGAGAGAAGGCATGAGTAGAGTGAGAATTTTTAGGTCTTAGTTATTGATAGCCAAAACAAAGTTTAATTTCTGAGTCTTAATCATAAAGCTTTTCTGAGTTGAAATAATAATTTGCTTGTCTGATGTAAAACTTTATTCATTTGATTTTTTTTCCATTTTTGAATTATGACACAAGTCTTTTATGACAGGTCAGTGTCAGAAACAGAATTTGAATTCAAGAATTTTGCTTCTGAAAGGCATAATACTTAAAATACCTTAGTAAATTAAACTAAGGCTTATCTAACCAAGTATTTATTGTGAAGTTGCATACTGACTCAATTGTAAGGTTTTTGTTTTGTTGATGTTGAGTTGCAATCCATACCAAAGGCTATGTTCTTTGATCTCCATCAGTAAATGTTTCAAATCTTTACTTTTAGCGAGCAGAGCTGTGTCATCTGCATAATACAAGTTGTTAATGAGTCTTCCATCCTGATGCCAGGTTCTTTTTCATAAATTCTGTGGATTATTTGCTCAGCATAGAAATTGAAGAGTTATGGTAAAGGATACAACCCTGACACACACCTTTCTCAACTTTAAACCAAGTAGTGTTTCCTTGTTCTGTTTGAACGACTGTCTCTTGGTCCATGTACAGATTCCTCATGAGTACAATTAGGTGCTCTGGTATTCCTATTCTTTGCAGTGTTATCCACAATTTGTTATGATCCACACAGTCAAATGCCTTTGCATAGTTGATAAAACATAGACAGACATCTTTCAAATGTTCTCTGCTTTGGGCTAATATCCATCTGACATCAGTGATGGCCTTGGTTCCCTGCCCTCTTCTGAATCCCACTTGATTTTCTGGACTTTCCCTATCTATATACTGCTACAGTAACATTTGAATGATTTTTAGTAAAATTTTGCTTGCATATGACATTAATGATATCATTCCATAGTCTCCACATTTGGTTAGATCCCCTTTCTTGGTAGTAGGCACAAATATGTATCTCTTTTCTTCCAGTGAGTTGTCCAGGTAGGTATTTTCTAAATCACTTGGCATCAACAAAACAAAACCAAACAAAAATCCTTACAACTGGGTCAGTATGCAATTTCACAATAAATAGAGAAAAGACTGAGGTTGTCTACGATTTTGCCCTACTTGGTTCTACAATCAACACCTGTGGAAGCAGCAGTCAAGAGATCAAAGGACACATTGCTTTGGGAAAATCTATGACAAATGATCTCTTTAAGGTATTGAAAAGTAAAGATGTCACATTGAAGAAGCAGGTACACCTGACTCATGCCATGGTATTTTCAGTTGTATTATATGATTGTGAAAGCTGGACATAGAACAGGGGAGACAGGAGAAGAATTGATGCTTTTGAATTGTGGTGCTGGAGACGTGTATTGAATATACCATGGACTGCCAAAAGAACCAACAAATCTGTCCTAGAAGAAGTGCAACCAGAGTCCTTCTTGGAAGCAAGGATGGCTAGACTGCATCTTATGTATTTTTGACATGTAGTCAGGAGGGTCCTGGGGGCTGGGATTTAGCTCAGTTGGTAGAGCACCACTGTGCAGACTCTGAGGTCCTGGGTTTGATTCCCAGCACTGCAAAAATGGGAGAAGGATGTGGCAATCTACTCCCAAGGCAACCTGGAAACAACCATTGAAAACCCTGCTAGGGTCACTATGCGTTGGACATGACTCGAGGGCACCTAACAACAGCACCAGGAAGGACCAGGCCCTGGAGAAGGATATCATGTTTGAGAGAATGGCAGGTCAACAAAAAAGGAAAACTGTCCACTAGGTGGATTGATACAGGGTCTGCAACAGTGGGCTTAAACATAAATAAGATCATGTGCCTGGCACAGAATCAGGGAGTGTTTCAATATACTGTACCTCGGATCGCTATGAGTAAGACTCAACTTGATGGCACCTAACAACAACACCCAGTATTTAGTGTTGGAAGCATTTTTCTGGGTATTCATTGTTGCTGTCCCCAGTAGCAATGATAAGAATTAGGTTGTACTGCAAGCAGCCTTCTCAGTAAACTGATGGAACTAGCACTTGATAATTTTTCTAAAAGTCTCTTAAACTTACAAACCTTCAATAACACCATTACGTGAGTCTGAAGTCCCTTTAAAGGCTCCAGAATTACCATTTCATTACTTTGAAATACTACTAATATATCCATGTTAATATTATGATTTAGGGAAAAAGAAGTCAGAAGACCTGGGTTTTAGTTTTGGATTTACCTCTGATTAATTATATAATTTTTATTAAAGTATTAAACTTCTCTAGACCTTATTTTACTCTCATTTATGTAATGAGCACTAATGAATTTAATAGAATTCATGAACATAATATTGTTTGCCCTTGTTGCCAACTTCTATATGACTTTATAGATTGGGACATATGTTTTCTAATCTCTATGTTCTTAAATAGTAAACTACTTTCACTCAATTTTTAAAGTATAATCTCACTTGGTTTGATCATGTAAATTGTACCTCTCTGATCTTTCTCTCTTGATATCTTTTTAAAAATAGTTGATGAAAACAGCACCAGATACTGTAGATGTGGGAGGATATGGTATGATCTTATATAAATATACGATCATATTTTCTATTTTATTTCAGCTACTTTTTTAAATGGCAGTATTTCTAGGACTTTGTAGTAACAGTATTTCAAAATGTCTTTTAAGCCAGCCCTTTGCCTCTGGACTAGACTATTCCTAGACTCTTTGCCATTCAATGTCTTCTGGGACAGAGATTTCACAACCTGCCTCTCACCTTGAGGAAATTCTTATAACTAACATAAATCTTGCTTTCTGCAATTTAAGTTGAATTTATGTCCTTTTTCTTTTCTCTGTAGAGACGTGAACAGCCCCGAACTCAAAATAATGCTTTCTTATCAGGGCTAATATCAAACATTGTAGAAAAATTATTTTTAGTGTGGCATCAGTTTTAGTTTTTATATATCAAAGATCCCTGATTTTCATTTCAATATTCATATCTCAGGAAATACCTTTGTTAAGTCCAAATAAAATGATATTTACATATTGAATACTAATGTTTATTATATATTTTGCTTTTTAGAACCAAATGAGATGCTAAAATAAAAAGTTCTTATGGAGAGTTAAGGAATAGGAAGGAAAGAGGAAAGATTCTCTTCCTCCATGCATGAGATACATCCCAGTTAGTCTCTGATCTTATTTGTAAGGAATCTGTTGGCTAAATGTCTAAAGGGGGGAAGTGAGAAGGCCTTCAGATTGTACCAGTTTAGCTAGCATTACTAACGAACTCTTGCAGGCTCTGAGAATAAAAATGATCTTAAAGCTCTCCCCCCCAAATAAAAAATTCTCAAAACCTATTTGAGAAATTTAATCAAATTTATGTTTTATTTGATATAGTCATGGGACTGGGTTTTTGGCTATATTTTATAGAGTTTATCTCATTATTTTATCAGTCTTATTATATAAATGATTTATTCATTATAAGTTGTGAGAATAGAAATCTAGTCTTCAAAATGAGCTATCTTTAAGTAGATTTAAATGTATGTAGTCAAACTACTAAACTATGAACTGTGCTAGGTAAAGACAGGAAAAAGAAAACATAATTCCTACCCTTGAGGAGCCAATAGTCTTACTGGGGAAAGAGATTATAAGATTGTAACTTGTTGTTGTTGTTAGGTGCCATCGAGTCGGTATCCGACTCATAGCGACCCTCTCTGTACAACAGGGGAAACACTATTGTCAGTGCTTCTCTGCTGTTCATAGGATTTTCATTGGCAGATTGATTTTTGGGAGGGGGTTGCCAGGTCCTTCTCCCAAGCCTACAGCTTCTGGTGTTCCCAGGCGGTCTCCCATCCAGGTACTAACTAGGCCCGACCCTGCTTAGCTTCCGAGATCTGACGGGATCGGATGCCACAGGGCTACCACTGCAGGCCCAAGATTGTAACTATGAAATACTTATTAGATTATGCATGTACAGTAGGATGTTTAATGAGAATTTTATTTTGCATTTTGAAGATTAATGCAGGAAAGTTTTATGCTAGGTATAAATCTGTTCTGTTAACTAATATCTTCAAAAGTCTAATAACTAATTGCTTCGTTCTAATTTCTTTTTTTACTTTGAAGGTTCAGCAACTTTCTGAAAAATCCTTCCTCTTGTACCTTTTGAAAACTCATGAAAATGCTTTGGGAAGACAGTGCAGTGAAATTACAAACCAAAGAAATATGCTTCTCCAAACCTTTGTAAGTTTCCAACCCACTTACAAAAATCTGTTTCAATAACTGTGTTAAAATTTATTTAAATATAATGTTATCAGGGGGGACCAGTCCCTAGAGAAGGACATGATGTTTGGGAAAGAGGCAGGTCAATGAAAAAGAAAAAAAAGACCCTCAACTAGATGGATTGACACAGTGACTGCAACAATGGGCTTCAACATAAAAAGATTGTGTACCTGGCACAGAATCAAGGAATGTTTTGTTCTGTTGTGCTTAGGGTCGCTATGAGTCGGACCTGATTCAACAGCACCTAACTACAGCAAGTGTACTTATAGAAAATTAACAGCTGGCAAATTGGCAGATAGTACTATTCAAGTAGGACCTACAGCCATACCACCCTGGCATAGGATCTCATCAGATCTCAGAAGCTAAGCAGGGTCAGGCCTGGTTAATACTTGGATGGGAGACCACCAGGGAATACTGGATGCTATTGGCTTGAGGGAAGGACCTACAGCCCACTCTTGAAACAATCAGCCATTGAAAGCCCTGTGAATAGCAGAGGAGCACTGACAATAGTGATGAGCATGGCACAGTGTCCGGTAGTGTTTTCATCTGTTGTACAAGTTATACCCAACTCCATGGCACTCAACGACAACAACAACAACAACAACAACTTTTTAAAATACTTGAAGTATTAAGTGTTATTTAAAACCAATTGCCAGAGTAATGTAGTATTAAAGAATTCTATCGACAGGGATGTAATATAGAAAATATTTGCAATTGTATGAAGTCAAAAAGAAAGAGTGCAACTGCTTTGAATTGCTCAGGCTTTGAGACCTTGGCTTTAGTGCTTTAAAAGGTGGAGAGGTTTATACTTTAGGCATTATTTACGGATGTGGATAAAAGGAGGCATATTGTTTACATTTTTATCTTAAGTCGGGGCAACAAACTGAGAGGCAGTTTTGAATGCAAGGGCAGTTAGGAGATGTGACTTGTGATTAGTTTATTCTTTAAAACAAATATATTCAAAGATATTAAAAATATAGTTTGAAAATCAGAATCGACAGATACAGTTGTGATTTTGAAAGACATGGCCAGTTGCTGAATGTGGCTCATAATTAGCTGACATTTCTTAGAAAAAAATAGAATGATACAGTAATGTTTAGGTCAAAAATTTAGATTTCTGTGTTATCTGAAGCTTTTGGAAATTCTTATTTCCATGCCATGTTGATATTTCATGACACATAAACTATTATTTAGGGTTTATTTTGAAATGGTCATATTATTTTTGCCTTCAACTTGCATTTCAAAAGTTTTCCTTGGATATCATTGTTTATTTTTCTTTTTTTTTTCCTCTACAAAGCAGTAATTCTTTGAATGTAGATTTTAATTTTCAAGATTGGGATTATTCCACCATCCCATTTTGTATAATAATGACAAAGTGGCATATATTATTATAGAAAAATTAATTCACAAATGAACACAAGTACAATAATTAGTAGAATTTGTACCTCAATAATTCTCCCAAAATTTTTAGGATAAGTCTTTTATTTGAAGATAGTTTATTGTTATCACATAAGAATTTCAGTTTTTTAAATATAGTCTAGAGTATTAGAGCATTTTTGTAGTAGCATCAGAAAGTATAATTGATATTTTTTTGTTCATAATTTCAAATGGTTGTAGTTTAAATCATTAAAGAAAAATATTGCAAACAACATCTACATTTGATCTTTTATTTTTGTTGTTCAGGAGGCTACAAAGAAAAAAGTAACAGAAGAGGAGGAAAAATTTATTAAGGAAATTACAGAATTCAATAATGAGTATGAAATAACCAAGAAAAGAGAACTTTTCATGAAAGAAAATGTCAAGCTTGAAATATCTGACTTAGAAAACCAGGCAAACATTTTGAAAAGAGGTATGAACATGTAGTGACCACCTCATTTGTCTAGCTTTAATGAAAATAAGTTATTTCAAATGCATGAAATTTCCAGAAATTTAACTTTTTCATAAGTAAATTGGGTTATTGAATAGTTATTATTTTACTTTTAATTATCCTAATGAATATGTGGGACTGGGATTTAGCTCAGTTGGTAGAGTGCTGCGCTGCAGTCTCTGAGGTCCTGAGTTCAATTCCTAGCACCGCAAAAATGGGAGAAGGACCTGGCAATCCACTCCCAAGTAAATCCTGAAACAGTCAGCCATTGAAAACCCTATGAGGGTTGCTATGAGTCAGATACCAACTTGAGGGCACCTAACAACAACAACAACAATGAATATGTATTTTTTATTGTGAGCAGTCTCAAGTTCTTTAGAATCTATGATACCAGAAATTTGATTATTCATCCAATATAAATATCTATTTATTATCTGTAATGTGATAGATACCATTTTAGGTCCCAGGAATATGAAATTAAAAAATGTAAAAAGGAAATCTGTAAGCAATGTGATGGAAGCTATAGTAGGGGTCAGGAGGGGTACTATGAATTTCCTTTCACTGTCAATCCAGTATTGGATTGAAGGAAGGTTGCTCAGAGGGGCAGAGAGAGTTTCATTTCAGGAATACTAGTATTTAATTTATTGAAATCCAATAAGAAGTGAATTTTTAAAGCAGTTGCCAGACCCAGGTGCCATGTTGCACACCTATGCTCCCAGAAACTTGGGAGAGGAGCTGAAGCAGGAAGATTGTGAGTTCAAGGCAGAGGCAGCTGTGCAACTCAGTGAGATTCTTTCTCAAAAAAATAAAATAAAATAAAATAAAATAAAGTGAGGATGCAGTTCAGTAGTAGAGTCCTTGCCCAACTTGCATGAGGCTCTAGGTTCAACCCCCAGTACTACAAAAAAACAAAAAACACATAAACAACAACAACAAAAACAGTTGCCAAAGAAAGGAAGTAGTAGGGAATGAATTAGAGTGATGTTTAGGAAGAATGACAGGACTTTAGTGTAGACAAAAATAAGAAATGTCAAAAATGAATACAGTTTTCAACTTCAGAGATTTTGTTATGACATTAACTTCAAGTCCAGTATCTCTTCCTCTAAACTGGGTCCAATTGCAAATGAGGATTCTTGATTGTCAATCCTTAAATAATTCCTTAAGTACATTTCCTCCTCATCTGAAAACCTCAAAGTAAAGAAACTAGGTATCCCCTCAGATGTCCAATATGCTATGGTAAGATAGGCACAGGATAATCACTAGAGAAACTTCTGTTCAGAAAGAGGAAAATCACGGGTGTCATTGCCTCATGGCAGTTCTGAAGTCCACCTACAGAAATACTGGAAATTCCTTGATTAAGACCCAGTCATCCTCTTGCCTGGGAATGATTCCACCCTCTGAGCTCTTGCTTCCATTCTCTGAGTCATTCCTTTTTTATAAAAGATATCTTCTGCCTGCAGCTACTACTTTTCTTGCCTGCTTCTCTACTATAGAAGTTTGGGCATGTAAGGACTCTTTTGTCATATTTACTATCTCTATCTACTCTGTTTATGAAAAGAATAATTCTCTTAAGAACTTTGAGAGTCTCATATGAGTCTTACTGAGGTTGATTCCACTAGGAAAAAGCCTTAAGTACAAATCTCTTTGACATGAGACATTTTCTCCTTTTGACTTCTGCTGAAATTGCTGGGAAACAGTATCCTTAAACTCCCTTCCCTTCCCTTCCTTTCCCTTCCCATCCCTTCCCTTCCCTTCCTCCCTTCTTTCCCTTCCTTCCTTCTGTCCTTCCTTCCTTCCTTCCTTCCTTCCTTCCTTCCTTCCTTCCTTCCTTCCTGTGCTGAGGATAAAATTCAGGGCCTCACACATGCTAGGCTAGCGTCTTACCACTGAGCTATATGTTTAGTCCCTCTGCAAGCTTCTTAATGGCCCTCTAACTTGCCTGAATGGTCTGAGGCACCATTGTCTATTTTTCTGAGACCAAAGCTCAAGGTTTTAAATTTATATCCTATGCTTTATAGGGGAACATAACCCAAAAATGTATATGAGTTTTACTATAAATTAGTCAACAGTTTCCATAAACCTTATAAGTTGATAAAAATGTAACCCAAAGTGATGTAATAGTTGCATAATGGAAAAAGCAAATGCTGTATTTACTCTGCACCCTACCAACATTTACCAATAAAGAGGAAAATTTTATATCCTATGTTTTTTTTTAAAGGAAGTTAGCTCTAGAAGCTGTTTATTTATTTTTCTCTTATCAAAAGATTTATTAAATGAAATGGGTTTATGCAATAGTAGGGGCTGGGTAGGCAAGACTGAAAATCCCACAGAGAAGATCAGCAGGAGGGAAAGGTTCTAGGCTGGCTGAAACTGACAATGAGAGCCGAAGCTGCTCTCATTTATTTTCTTGCAGGGAAGCCTCAGTTCTGTTTTTAAGGTCTTTCAAATGTATATCCTATATTTTATCTTTAGACTATATAGTTCCTGAAGAATGCTATGGGTTTTTATCTTTACTTTCAAGCTGTTTCTTACCAGGGAAAGTCCTAGGGAGAGAGAATCTTGTTGAAAGGCTACCACAAATGTTTATTTCCTAGAGTGACTAATAAGGAAAAAAAAAGCAAAGGTGCTTAGCTGGAAGGACAATATACAAACTAAAAAGTAATCTTAAAAATGTTTATATAGTCTGAATGAAAGTGGGAAAAAGGGACCATATGAAGAGAACGTACATAGAACAAATAAAAAATGGTAGATCTAAATCCATCTGTACAAATAATTATATTAAACATCACTGGATTAACTGCAGTTAAAAGTCAAAACTTATCAGAATTATATAAAAACTCAACTATATACTATGTAGAAAAAGAGTCTAAAGAAACTTTCAAGATACAAAGAGATTGAAAGCAAATGGATGAAAAAGATATTCCATGTAAACTAATCCTGAAAAGACTAAAGGACTATATTAATATAACGTAAAATCAGGGCTTCAAACCTGTGAAAAATTGAGTTTGGGTGCCAGTTCAGTATGTTAAAATTGGAGGTTTTGGGTTTGGCTTGGGTTTGTGTTTAAATCCTATATGTAGATGGCAGGATTTCAGACTTCACCTAAACCTGAACCTCATCCCTGAATCCGTTCCAGGTCAACCATTTTTAAAGATTTTTCTGAATCAGAACCTGGACTTCAACCCAATGAAAAATTGGATTTGGGTTCAGCTTTTAATGTGTGTTCATTTTGTATCATTAGCTATTTAAAAATTGAAAAAAAAATTGAAAAATTTTATTTGCATACTACACACAGGATTAAAATTTTAAATCTGAATCCTCTAAATAACATATTGAACCCACACTCCTGAAATCAATTTTTCACAGGTTTAAAGCCCTGGATGTGATTGAATTTAAGGTAAAGAATATTACCAAAGACAAAGAGGGGAATTTTATAATGAATAAAAGGTCAACTTCAGTAAGTTAAGAAGATTGAAATCATACACAGTATATTCCCTAACCATAAACAAATAAATTAAAAATAATTAACAATAAAATATCCAAGAAAATTATAAATACTTGGAAATTAAACAGCACACTTGTAAATAATTCATGAACTGGAGGGGAAATTGAAAGTAGTTTAGAAAATATTTTGAACTGAATGATAGTAGAGATGTACTAAAATTTCATGGTTTAAGCAGTGTTTGGAGGTACATATATAGCTTTTAAATGCTTATATTAGTTAAAAGAGGATGGTCTAAGATGAATGATAATCGTATTTTACATGAAGCTAGAAAAAAAGCACAGCAAATAAACCCACATGAAGTAGAAAGAAATGAATTTAAAAATTAAAACAAATCAAAGAAATAGAGAACTGAAAAAAATTTTTAGAAGTTTATACTTCCTGATGTTAAAATGTACTTTAAAAAACTGACTTAAGAATAAAAATATAGAATACTGGGACAGAAGAGTCCAGAAATAGATATGCATATCTGTTCAGCTGTTTTTTAATGAAGGTGGCATGACAAGTCAATGGGGGAAAGCAAAATCATTTTAATAAGTGGTGTGAGAACAATTGGACATTGACTATAAAGCAGTGATCCTTGACCCTTACTACGTATGATATTAAAAATCAAATGGACTTACACCTAAATATAAAACCTGAAATTATGAATTTCCTAGAAGAAAACTCTTGTGCGCTTGTTGTAATTTTCTTCAGTTTCAGTTTGAACCTGCATATGAGCAGTTGGTAATCTGACCGGTGGAAACATCAGTTAAGAAATTAAAAGGCACATTGCACTGGGAAAAGCTGTTGCAAAAGACCTCTCTAAAGTATTGATAAGTAAAGGCTTCATACTGAAGACATATGAATTATGCTATCACATCACATTTCAATCACATCATACAGTTGTGAAAGGTAGACATTGAATAAGGGAAACAGGAGAATTGATGCTTTTGAATTATGGTGCTGGAGATGAATATTGAATATAGAATGGACTGCCAAAAGAACCAGCAGATCTATCCTAGAAGTGCAGCCAGAGTGCTCCTTTGAAGCAAGGATAGCTAGACAGTGTCTTACGTATTTTGGACATGTTGTCAGGAGGGACCAATCTCTGGAGAAGGACATCATGTTTGGGAGAGTGGCAGGTCAACGAAGAAAAGGAAAATCCTCCCCTAGATGGATTGACACTGTGTCAGCAACAGTGGGCTCAAACAAGAATAAAATTGCATGCTTGGCACAGAATCGGGGAGCGTTTTGTTCTGTTGTACATAAGGTTGTTATGAGTTGGACCCAACTTGATGGTACCTAACAACAACAACAACAACAACAAAACAGTAAAAAATCTTTCTCATCTTGGAGTAGACAATGATTTCTCAGATGAGACATAAGAAACATGAACCATAAAAGACAAACCACATTGGATGTAAAGTGAATTAAAACATACTTAAGAAAATGAAAAGACAAACCACAGACTTGGAGAAAGTGTTTACAGTAAATATATCTGCCAATGTACTGTTACCCAGAATATAATGGACTCTTATAACATAAAAATGAGAAGACAACAAGGCAGTTATAGAAGGGGAAAGATTTGAACTTCAAAGTAGAGTACTAATGAGTAATGAACTTGTGAAAAAGATAGTCATTAGGAAAATATAAATTAAAACCACAATTAGATATCATTGTGTATCATTTAATCAAAATTAAAAAGACTGACCAAGTGTTGACAAGAATGTGGAGCATTTGAAACCCATATAGGAATGATGAAAATGGAAAAGTGGTATAATCACTTTAGAAAATTGTTCTGGAGTTTCTTGAAAAGTTAAACGTACATTTACTATACAACCCAGCCACTCTACAACTAGATACTCGAGAGAAATGAAACCTGTATCTGCATGAAGTTTTTAGCAGCATTATTCACAATAGCTAAAAACTGAACATAATTTAAATGTCAGTTAAAAGGTGAATGGACAGACAAAATTGATTCACACATATAATAGAATGCTCAGCAATAAAAATGGTAAATCTGCCTGCCAGGCACAGTGGCTCACACCTATAATCTCAGTGACTCAGGAAACAGAGGCAAGAGGACCTCAGGTTCCAGGCAAGAGGCAGCCTGCATAACTTAGCAAGGTCTCAAGATGGAAAATAAAATATGGTGTGAGGGTGCAGCCCAGTGATAGCGCACTTCCAAAGTATGTCTGGGTTCAACCCCCACATACTGCAAAAATTAAATAAATAAATAAATAAATAAAGTAAATCAGACACACAACAGGGATGCATCTCACGATGATATGACAAGTGAAAGAAACCATAATGTATAATAATCTACAGTAATGACACCCAAATTATTGATTGCCTGGGTCAAAATGGATGAAAGACTCATGAGGAATCTTTTTGCATTGGAGGAAATATGAGTTATTGTCTTTGGGGGGCATTCACAGATATAAATAACTGTCAGACTCATGGAATTGTATGTTTGAAGTGGATGTAAATTACTACTTTATAGAACTGAAAAAGGGAAAAGTCCCTGATATCCCACACACTGTTGGAATCTTCAACTTTATGTCGGTTTTCTTTTTTTTTTTTTTTTTTGCCCCTTGAGAAATAGACATTTGTTTTAATAGATTTGCTTCCATGGTACCTGACATTGTTGGTTCTTTATACTTTCACAAGTCCATCTCTAGATACTTCTTAAAAATTTCATATGAAATTTTAATCTCTGTAATGACAGGGACTTTGTTTTGTTTAATACTCTATCCCCAGCAATATGAATGAGGTAGTAAGTTGATGACTGAGTCAGAAGGAAAATAATATCCTTTTGCTTCATAAGAATTAAATATGAAGAGCATATAATAAGCGTACCTAATCTCAGCTAGGTAATTAAGGAAGACTTGTCTTGGTAAATGTCCTTCAGTCTGAAGGGTAATAGCAAATGAGAGATTTAAGTGTAGATGTGAATTAGATAGTTGGATATTTGAATCAAGAACTCTGGAGAGAGGTCTGGGGTGGGGCTACTAAATTTTGGGAGTCACCTAAGGAGAATGTATTGAAAGAAAAAGAACAGAATACTGAAGAACACCAAGGTGTTCAAAGCTAGAAGAGGAAGAAAACTAGCAAAGAGTCTGAGAAACAGCTTCAAGAAAGAGAGGCAGGATATGTTCCTGTTTGAATTCAATTCACACAGTGTTACCTAGGGTACAGTGTGCTAGAGGTGCAGGATCAACCTAGACAGAGTACTCCTGAGTTGTCAACCAGGTTAAGGACTAAGAAGCAGAAATTGGATATCACGATGGTCTTGAGGAAAAGGAGCCAATTGAGGTAAAAGGAGGATGGAAGCCACATTGAAATAGGTTGAGCAGCTGGTAGAGAGGAAATGGTAACTATGAGGATAGACAAGTCTTTGAAATTTCTTTGTGGATAAAGTGAAATCTGGTAACAAAGGGAGATGTGAAATCAAGGGGAGTGTTTGTAGAAGGAAATAAGTTCATCCTTTTTTCATTTTTCTTTCTCAAGATGGGAGACATTTGAACATTTAAATTTGATGAGTTGGGCCAGTAAGAGATAGAGTTGGAAATTCAAAAAAGAAGTAGTTTCCAGAGAAGATGAGAAAGTGTACAGGTGGTTAGACTAATAGTGGTGCTTTGAGAAGAAAATAAAATAAAAAATTAGAAAGCAGTCTATGTCAGGGGTCCCCCACTGTCTATTTGTGAAAAGATTGTCTTCCATGACACAGTCCTTGATGCCAAAAAGGTTGGGGACAGCTGATCTATGTAACCATCAGTAGGGGACTGTGAGATTTTAATGCTATTATACATTTTAAAATATGTGGTAAAATCTAATGAAACCACTAGGACAAAGGGAAATATTAAGTGCCTTAATGCCAAATTGTACTCTTTAAAGTATTATTTTTCCTATAAAAATAGAGTGCTTGTTTTCTTAAAGTACTATCTCATGCCATTACTGATCTGAGTAGTATCGATAATGGAATGGTATTCTTACTATCAGCTTAATTAGCATTTCTTTAGTTTTGCATGAAGTTGAATTTCCTTCTCTGAATTTTTTGGCCATTTGCATTTATATTTCTTTGAACAGAAGGAATTTGTTCATTTCATTTTTATTTCTTTTGTTCCTACTGATTTACATGATTTTTGTAAGTTAAGGAAATTAGCTTTCTGTCATATATGTTATATTATTTCTTAATTTATTGTTTACCTTTTGACTTACGTTTGTGTGTGTGACATATAGAAATATTAAAGTTTTACAGTCACTTTAATCAGTCTTTTATGACTTCTGAATTTTGTCTCTAACTTAGACTTTCTCAGTGTAACATTAATTTTTGAAAAAGTTCACTTATGGTTATGTCTGATAATTTTTTATCTGATTTTTCCCAGCATATATCCATCTAGAATATATTAGGTGGGAGAAGTTAGGGATCCAACTTTACTTTTTTTCAAATGGCTAGTCAGTTTTTTAACACTATTCATTACATAATTTGTCTATTTCTATTCAGTTTGACAATTTTACACTTGTCCTATGTTAATATTATTTATATATTTATATATATTTATTATTTATATATTTTTATAATATATATGTATGTGTGTGTGTGTGTGTGTGTGTGTGTGTGTGTGTGTGTGTGTGTGTATGCATACACATATATATGGAAGCACAAAACTCCCCACATAGCCAAAACAATCCTAAGAGGCAAAAGCAGGAGGCATCACAATACCTGACTTCAAATTATACTACAGGGCCAGAGTAGCAAAAACTGCTTGGTACTGGCACAAAAACAGGCATGAAGATCAATGGAACAGAATAGAAGACCCAGATATAATTCCACACAGCTGTAGTGACCTGATATTTACCAAAGGCATACATGGTAGAAAAAATAGCCTTTTCAACAAATGGTGCTGGGAAAACTGGATATCCATATGTAGAAGAATGAAAGTAGACTCGTATCTCTCAACCTATGCAAAAATCAGCTCAAAATGGATCAGAGATCTCAATGTAAAAATGGAAAATTTGAAACTACTAGAAGTAAATGTAGAGAATATTCTCCAAAAAATAGGCATAGGTGAGTTCTTTCTTAACAGTACTCCAGTAGTCCAGGAGATAGCGTTGATAAAATTGATAAATGGGATTACATAAAATTAAGAAGTTTCTGCACAGCAAAGGAAACAATAGAATAAATGGAGAACCCATTGAATGGGAGAAAATCTTTGCTTCTAATATATCTCACAAAAGATTAATATCTAGGATGTACAAAGAACTCAAGAAATGAAACACCAAAGTAACCAAAAACCTAATAAATAAATGGGCGATGGAATTGAACAGACAGTTCTCAAAAGAAGAAATACAAGCAGCTAATAAACATGAAAAAAATGTTCAATATCCATAGCCATCAGGGAAGTGCAAATCAAAACTACACTGAGATTCCAACTCACTCCAGTCACAATGGCTAGCATCAACATAACAGAAAACAACAGATGCTGATGAGAATTTGGGGGAAAATGGAACCCTTTTACATGGCTAGTGGGGCTGTAAACTAGTACAGCCACTATGGAAATCAATATGGAAATTTCTCAGAAAACTAAAAAATAGATCTGCTATATCACTCAGCTATACCCAAAGAAAGATAAGTCATCATACCGCAGGAACACCTGCATTTCCATACTTATTGCAGCACTCTGCACAGTAGTAAAGGTATGGATGGAATCAGCCCAGATGTGCATCAACAGAGAATTGGATTTAAAAAATGTATATATACACAATGGAATATTATTCAGCAGTAAAGAAAAGTGAAATTATGTCATTTGCAGCAAAATGGATGGGACTGGAGATCATCATGTTAAGCAAAATAACCCAGACTGAAAAAAAGAAATCCCACATGTTTTTACTAATATGTGGGAGCTCGTTCTATCTTGGGAGAAGGACCTGGCAATCCATGCCTGAAACATCTGCTATTGAAAACACTATGAATAGAAGAAGCACTGACAGTACTGCCAGCCATAGCAGTGTTGGAGAGTGTTTCATTCTGTTGTACGTAGGGTCGCTATGAGTTGGACCCGACTCAACAGCACCTAATGACAACAACAGTTCTACCTTAAAGAAAAAATATATGAAACTGGGCATGGTGGCGCACGCCTATAATCCCAGCAGCTTGGGTGGTGGAGGCAGGAGGATCGCAAGTTTGAGACCAGAGGTAGTCTGCATATTTGCCAAGACCCTGTCTCAAAAAAGTAAAAAAATGGGCTGGGAGTGTAGCTCTGTGGTCCAGCACTTGCAGAGGATGCAAGCATGAGGCCCTGGGCTCAACCCCCAGTACTGAAAAAAAAATTGTGTGTGTGTGTGTGTGTGTGTGTGTACATATATATATATATATATATATATATATATATATATATATATATATATATACAATTGTGCATGTCTAAGTTTGGAAAATATAAGTGGATTCATCATGAGGAGGAGGGGACTGCTGGGAGGAAGAGCAACATAGAGGGGAAAAGAAGGCGAGAACAGGGAAAAATATAGGGTACAACTATGAAAATCCCATAATGAATCTCACTATGTGGTATGTGGCCTGCAGCTGTAGCCCTGTGGCATCCGATCCCATCAGATCTCAGAAGCTAAGCAGGGTCGGGCCTGGTTAGTACCTGGATGGGAGACCGCCTAGGAACACCAGAAGCTGTAGGCTTGGGAGAAGGACCTGGCAACCCCCTCCCAAAAATCAATCTGCCATTGAAAACCCTATGAACAGCAGAGAAGCACTGACAGGAGTGTTTCCCCTGTTGTAAGAGGGTCACTATGAGTCGGATACAGACTCGACAGCACCTAACAACATATGGTATGTAATATATAAAAAAAAACTACAATATGTGCATGTCTGTAACTCTTTTTTAATCATTTTAGTTTCATAGTATGATTTAACATCTAGTGCGACAATCCTCTCTTCTTGCTTTTCATTATTAGTTCTCCCATGTTTATTTTTCTAAGTAAAATTAAGTTTTGTATGCTAAGTTTAAAAAGATGTATTTTGACTAGAATTTCATGAAATTTATTAATGAATTTAGGTAGAATTGATACCTTCCCAATCTTGAGTCTTCTTATCTAAAAACAAGACCTGTGTTTCAGTTAAGTCTGTCTTTTTTCTTGTTAATATTTCTCTAAGTATTATAAATGAGTTATTTTCCTCTATCATATTTTCTTACTGGTTATTGTTTATCTGTAGGTATACTACTTTTTCCCAAATTCTGATTTTCTAACAAAGTACCTTACTGAATTCTCTTATTGTTTGCACTTGATTTTGGTGAGTTTTCTATGTGTAGTTGTGTCAGTTTCACCTAATGATGACTTTGTGTTTGTTTTCCAATATTTAGTACATTTTAAAAATCTAATTTTATTGGCTGATAATTTTAGAAGACTGCTAAATACTAGTGACAATATTAGGTACCTTTCCTTATTACTAACTTTTACAGAAATACTATTAGAGTTTTATCTCTCTCTCCTCCCTTGATCTGGATCTCCCTGTCATTGTTCCACCCCTTCTTTTCCCCAGCCTCTCCCCTCTTTTAGATGATCCTATCTATGCTTTTCCTACCTTCTTAACATAGTGAATTTTATTAATAAATATCCTATCATTAATCTTATGTAGTTGTGGTCTTAGTCTTCCATTGTATTCTGTTTGATATTGTTTTCTTTTAAGATTTTTGCATCAATATTTATAAATGAGGTTAATCTTTTTTGCATATGTTATACTTCACAAAAGAATGTGAATGCTGCTTTCTGTAGTTGGAAAAATGTAAATACTTGAATTATCTGATCCTTAAGGTTTGAAAGAATTCAGCTATGAAACTATTTCTGGTGACATTTTCTCCTTGATAGTAGATGTAGAGAAAGGACTTGTTCAGCTTTGAGCAGATGTCACAATCATTTTCCCAGGGCAGTTTTAGTTTTCCATTTGTCTTCTTGCCTGTCAGTGTTTGCTCTTCCATTCCCTCTTCTCATTCGTGCCACCACATCTGTTATTTCCTGACACTTGAATTTTCCCTCTCTCTTCCTTCTTCCTTTGGCTTTCCCCCCTGACCTTTCCCCCACTGAGCTTTTAGCCTGTAACTGTGATTAGTGAGCCAGTTGTATTGGGTATTGAATAATCTCCCACCTCTAATTGATCATAGCTGTTTTATTACTTTCTACTAGTGAAGAACGTTTTCTTCCTCTGGCAGATATCTTCTTTGATTTATTTTTTAACCCCAGATTTGGATTCTGTTCTCATGCCTTAAGGTTTTGAAAACATTACCATCCATATAATATTTAAAGATATTCTTAGTATTGTACTATTATATCGAACCTCTTATGTTATGCTCTGTTTAAAAATAGTGTGACAAACATAGCAAACCAAGTTCTTTAGCATGTTTTGGCTTCCCTGCACAGCCTAGTGCCTCTCTACCTTTTAGCCTTACCTAGCAGCCTTTGCTATTTGTGTTAAAGGCAGAATGGCCTCTTGTTTCCCAGACCAAGTGTGGTTTGTCCTGGCTTAGAACCTTTGAATATGCTCTATTCAGAAGCCTTTTCTTATCTTTTATCTTATTAACTTAGTGCTTCTTCTGATCTCAGGTAAAATGTTAGTTTCTCAGGAAATTCTTCTCTGCTACTCCTCCATTGCAGTTCCATTTGAGGGGATTTCCTCTAGTTATATTCTTTCATAGCTCTTTATATTTTTTCTTCAGTGCAATGCAATTGCATACTTGTATGATTATTGACTTATATACATTTGCCCCACTAAAGTATAAATTTCTGAAGGGATAGAAACTATGTTTTGCTCACACATGTGTTTTGGAAATTTCCTTAGTACTTTCATTCATTCGATGATATTTATTTTGCACTTACATATTGGGCACTGTTAACTGATATTTGTGTTACCATAGTAACAAAAAAAGAAGAAGTCTCTGCTTTCATGGAGGCTACATTCATGTAGGGGACACAGGAAAGAAGGCAGGATGAGGGTAAGGAATAATAATGAGGGAAGAAGGATAGATAGGTCAGGGGTAGTGTTGGAGTGGGATGAAGGAAGAAAGATATATAGATCAAGGTGGTGTTGGAATGGGATGTGTGGTATAGTTTTAAATGTCCAGAGAAGGCCTCACTGATGAGTTTTAGTAAGACTTGAAAGATAGGGAATGAACCAAATGAATACTTGGGGAAAGAAAACTTCACAAAGAGGAGATAGCTAAATGCAAAGCCCCTCAAGGGTGATCATGTCTCATCTTTTTTTGAATAAAAGCAAAGTTAATATCTTTTCAATAAAAGAAAGATGATAAGGTCAGGAAGGTGACAGAAATCCAGATCACTTAAAACCTTGTGGGCTCTTTTACTGATTGTAACTTTTACTGGAATGAGATTAGAAGCCATTGGAGAGTTTTGAGCAAAGGAGTGAAGGGTTTCACATTTTAACAGTTTACTCTCAATGCTATTGAGAACACTCTTAAAGGAGGTAAAATCAAAAGCAGAAAGCTAGGAGACAGTGGCAATAAATCCAGCTGGGAGTAAGGTTAGTGTGGATAAGGGTTGTAACAATAAGAATAGCAGGGGGAAAAAAAAAAGAAAAGACCAAATTACATGTTAAAAGAGAATCTGTACTTGCCCTTGAATGTTGAATAGCTAAAGTAAAAGGAAGAAATGATGAAGTTAAAGAACTAAACAGATTTCAAAGGGCAAGCTCCAGAAAACACAATCAAATATTATGACGTGCAAAGAGCTGGAGATAGAAAACTAAAGGGGAAAAACATGCTCTGTTTTTCTCAAACTTAAAGAATTGAAGGAAAATCTCAAACCTCACATGGAAATAGTAAAGTATTCTACAGGGAAAATACTAAAAGGCTCAGGAAACATTTTTAAAAAGTAGAAGGAATACACAGTCATTATACCAAAAGTAATTGGTGGTTGATCAACCATTTCAAGAAGTTGCACATTATCAGGAATCAAAGATACTGAAGAAAGAAGTGGAAGCTGCCTGGAAGGCATTGGTGAAACCCATGCCTCCAGGAATTGATGGAATATCAATTGAGATGTTTCAACAAACAGATGTAGTTCTGGCGGTACTTACTTGTATATGCCAAGAGATGTGGAAAACAGCTACCTGGCCAACTGAGTAGAAGAAATCTATATTTTTGCCTATTCCCAAAAAAAGGGAACCAACCAAAGAAATTATAGAACAATACCATTAGCATTACAAGTAAAACTTTGCTGAAGATCATTCAAAAGTGACTGTAGCATTATATTGACAGGGAACTGCCAGAAAGTCAAGCTGAATTCAGAGAGGATGTGGAACCAGGAACATTATTGTTGACATCAGATGGATTTTGACTAGAAGCAGAGAATTCCAGAAAGATGTCTATCTATGTTTTATTAACTATGTAAAGGCAATTGACTGTGTGGATCACAACAAGTTATGTATGACATTGTGAAGAATGGTAATACCAGAACACTTAATTATACTCACAAGGAATCCATATACAGACAAGGAGGCATTTGAACAGAACAAGGAGACACTGCTTTGTTTAAAATCAGGAAAGGTGTGTATCAGGGCTGTATCCTTTCACTATACCTCTTCAGTCTGTGTTGAGCAAATAACCTGAGAAGCTGGACTGTGTAAAGAAGAATTTGGGATCAGGATTAGAGGGAGACTCAATAACAACCTGCAATATGCAGATGACCCCACTTTGCTTACTGAAAGTAAAGAGGATTTGCAGCATTTACTGGTGAACATCAAAGACCACAGTTATACCTGAACATCAAGAGAACGAAAATCCTTACAAGTGGGTCCTGAAAGCAACTTCATGATAAATGGAAGAAAGAATGAGGTTGTCCAAGATTTTGCTTTACTTGGTTCTAAAATCAACACCCACAGAAACAGCATCCAAGAAATCAAAAGACACATTGCATTGGGAAAAGTTGTAAAAGATCTCTTTAAAGTGTTGAAAAGTAAAGATGTCACATTGAGAATGAAAGTGTACCTGATTCATGCCATGGTATTTTCAGTAGCATCGTATACTAATGAAAGCTAGACAGTGAATAAATGAGACAGGGTAAGAACTGATGCTTTTGAATTATGGTGCTGGAGATGAATATTAAATATACCATGGCCTGCCAAAAAAACCCAACAGATCATCTTAGAAGAAGTGCAACCAAAGTGCTCCTTGGAAGCAAGGATCATTAAACTGTCTTATGTATTTTGCACATGTTATCAGGATGGACCAATCCCTGGAGAAGGACATCATGTTCTTGAGAGTGTGAGGTCAACAAAAAATAATGGAAGACCCTCAACTAGATGGATTGACAGTGCCTACAACAGTGGGGTTAAGCATAAAAATGATCATGTGCATGGCACAGTGTCAGGGAGTGTTTTGTTCTGTTGTACACAGGGTTGCTATGAGTTTTACTTGACAGCACCTAACAACAACAGAAAACTATGTATAAAGACAGTGTGGCATTGGAATAAGAATGATCATATACATCAATTAATTATAATTAAGAATCCAGAAATAAACTCATATATCCATGACCAACTGATATTTGACAAGAATACCAAAATAATTCAAAAGGAAGGAGTAGTCTTTTATAATAATGGCACTAGGTATCTAGATATCTATATGCAAAAGAATGAATGTGAACATCTACCTGATACATAAGAATTAACTCAAAATTAATCAAAGACCTACATGGAACACCTAAAAATATAAAACTTTTAAAGAAAAATACAGGTGTAAATCTTCATGATGTTGATTTAGTGAATGTTATTTTTTATATATACACAAGGAATTGATGAACAGATAAATTGGACTTCATCAAAATTAAAAATGTTTATCAGTTAGAAAGCTTCTGTATAGCAAAGGAAACAATCAGCAGTTAAGGAAGAGCCCACTGAATGGGAGAAAATCTTCTCATCCTATACATCTGACAGAGGATGAATTCCTAGAAATTTACCAAGAACTCAAGAAAGCAAACCTCAAGACAACAAATAATCTAATACACAAGTGGGCAAAGGAACTGAACAAACAGTTCTCAAATGAAGAAGTCTGTAAGACTGTGAAGCACATGAAAAAATGCTCAGTATCCCTAACTGTTAAGGAAATGCAAATCAAAACAACTCTTGAGATTCTGCCTAATTCCTGTAAGAATGTCCAAGATCAACAAAAGAAATGATAACAAATGCTAGCAAGGTTGTGGAGGAAAGGAACCCCCCTTACATTGTTGGTGGGACTATAAATTGGTTCAACCACTTTGGAAATCAATAAGGAGATACCTTAGAAAACTAAAAATAGAACTGCCATATAACCCAGTTATACCACTACTGGGAATATACCCAAAGGGAGATGAGTCATCAGACCACAGAGACACTTGCATCTCCATATTCAATGCAGCCCTTTTCACAATAGCAAAGACATTTAATCAAGCAAGGTGCCCATCAACAGAAGAATGGATAAAAAAAAAAAAATGGTACACATACACAGTGGAATACTACTCAGGAATAAAAAAAATGAAATAATGTCATTTGCAGCAAAATGGATGGAACTGGAGAACATCATCTTTAGCAAATGAACACAAGTTCAAAAAGAGAAATACCATATGGTCTCACTCATAGGTGGGTGCTGAATCATAGTTAAAGGAAGAAAAAATCCATACATAAATTGATATATAAAAATGCACAATTAAATTTAGCAAAGAAGGGCAATATAAAGAGTACAAAGGAGGGAGGGAACTAGCAGAGGGAAGTGAAGATTGTCCTAGGTAGGCTGGGGAGGAGGGTCAGTGTGGAGGGATGAAGGAGGAAAGGACAATCTCAGTGTAAACGTCACAACTTCAAGAGTACATTGGAAAAATAGGGAAATATAACCTAAATATGCATTTGAGTTTTACTACCTATTAGCCATAAGCCTCCATAAACCTTGTGGGTTGATGAAAATGTTGCCAGAAATGATATAAAGCACACATAATGGAAAAAACGAATGCTGTATTGCTCTGTACCCCATCATCATTTACTAATAAAGAGAGATTTTAAAAAAAGAAAGAAAATGCTTGTCAGGGAAATGAAAAGATAACCACAAAATGGAAGGAAATATTTGCAAGTAATATATGATAAGGGACTCATCTAGAATATAACAATTCTTACAACTTATAAAAAGATAATTCAAAAATAGACAAGGATTAAATAGACATTTATCCAAAAATACTATACAAATGGCCACATGAAAAAATGCTTAACATTAGTAATCATGAAAATGCAAATTAAAACCACAATGAAATAGTACTAGTGTGACTATAATCAAGGTAGACAATAATAGTGTTGGCAAGGATACCAAAAATTTGAAACTTCATGTGTTGCTGGTAGGGAAGTAAAATGATGCAACTATTTTAGAAAATGGCTGTTTCTCAAAACATTGAACCTAGAAATGTCATAATTTAGCAATTACACTATCAAATATTTAAGGGAGTTGAAAACAAAAGTCTACACAATAACTCATACATGAGTGTTGATAGCAGAACTATTCATAGTAGCCCCAAAGTATAAATAACCTAAAAGTCTATCTGCTAATGAATTTAAAAAACAAAATATGGAATATCTATACCAATCTATAGGATTTTGTTAAGGCATAAAAATGAATAACACAATGATACATGCTACAACATGCATGGTCCTTAAAATCATTATTAAAGGAGTCAGACACAAAAATCTACATGTTGTATTATCCCTTTTTAGTGCAATGACTAGAGTAGTGCAAATTCATATAGACAAAAAATATATTAGTGCTTACCTAGGGCTTGGAAAATTGGCAGTCACTGCTAACAGAAATGGAGTTTCTTTTGGGGGTGATGAAATATTTCAAAATAATGGTAACAGATGCAGAAATCTATAAATACACTGATACTAAAGCCTGCTGAATTGTACACTTTAAAAGGGTTAATAATATGGTATATAAATTATACCTCACATAATTTTGTAAAAATAATTAAAGGAACTGTAGAGGTTAGAAAATATAATATCTGAAAGGAACAATTCTCTAGAAGGGATTAACAGCAGATCAGAGACTTCAGAAACACAAAGGGAAATAAGACTTCAAAAAACTAAAATACTGCTTAGAGACCTGGGGTAACATCAAGCAAATCTAATGTATACATAATTGGAGTCCCAGAAGACATGGCAGAAGAGCAAAAATATTTGAAAAATTAGCAACTGAGTCTTAAAGGAGATTTTGGATTTAGTTAGGGGAATAAAGGATGGTAGGGGATTTTAAGTAGAAGGAACAATATGAGCAATATTATGAATAATTATAATCATGTAGTGAGTAATATGCAGTGTCATTTTAAGTATACTTTCATTATGAAAGAGTTTTCTTATTATCTTGCTGGAAAATTTATTTTACTTAGCAGTACAGTGAATATTTTGCATTCTCTTTTGTTAATCTAACCATCGATTAACTTATCCTTTGGTATCTAGCTGACGATTAGTAAGTGCTGCTTAATTTATTAAAAACAGTTCCTGGGTAGGCAAAATTGGGGCTTAAAATTGTCTATGGTATTGTTATTGTTAGGTGCCATCGAGTCAGTATCCGACTCATAGCGACCCTCATAGGGTTTTCAATGGCTGAGTGCTTCGGGATTGCCTTGGGAGTGGATTGCCAGGCCCTTCTCCCATTTTTGCGGTGCTGGGAATTGAACTCGGGTCCTCAGAGACTGCAGCGCAGTGCTCTACCCACTGAGCTAAATCCCAGCCCCAAAATTGTCTATATGCTATTGAAAATTTTATTACATGAGAAAAAGTTAATTACTGACATATTTATATACGTCAAAGCCTAAGTACTTAAAATATGGTATTTGTTTACCTATTTCGATGTATTTTAAGATTTTTATTTTCTATTGCTGTGAAGAATGCTATTGGAATTTTAATGGGGATTCCACTGAATCTGTATATTGGTTTGGGTAGTATGGACATTTTAACAGTATTCTAATTCATGAACATAGAATATCTTTCTGTTTAGTTGTGTCTTCTTCAGCTTTTTTCATCAGTGTTTTATAGTTTTCAGTGTACAAATCTTTTGCCTTCTTATTTAAATTTATTCCTAAGTTTTTTATACTACTATATTTGTTTCCAGAAATGAAGTCAATGGAACATGATGGTGGCCAGTTAAATGAACTTCAACAACAAAAGAGTGAATTGACAGAAGAATTGTGTACTCTCCAGAGAAAACTTGAAGGTATTACTTTCATGAGTTAATTTATTTTGCTAACAAATATAGTATTACGCACATGATAGGGTTATATTATTTCTTTCAAAATGTATGAACCTGTAGAAATATAGTGCTAGTATTGCTATAAAATAATAGGTACAAGGCAGAGTTGATTGGTGTCAGAGCTATTTTTTTGTTGTTGTTTGTTTGTTTTTTAACCAGGACTGGGTGTTGAACTCAGGATCTTGCACCTACTAGGCAAATACTCCACCACTGAGATGTACCCCTAGCATCTCTTTTATTATGATTTTTTTATTTTGAAATAAGGTCTTGCTAAATTGCACAGGCTGCCTCTGGCCTCGAACTTGCGATCCTCCTGTCTCAGTCTCTGGAGTTGCTGAGATTGCATGCGTGAGTCATGGTGTTCTTCCTAGAGCTGGTATTTTTTTTTTTTCTTTTTTTTTTGCAGCACTGAGGGTTGAACCTAGGGCCTCGTGCTCACATGCTTTGCAAATGCTGTACCACTGAGCTGCAAACCAACACATTTTTTTACTTTTTTTGAGACAGGGTCTCACAAAATTACAGACTACTTCTGGTCTCGAAATTGTGATTCTTCTGTCTCTGCCTCCCAAGCCACTGGGGTTACAGGCAGGAACCACCTTGCCCAGCCAAGCTGGTATTCTTAATGTCACAAATTTTGGGGAGATCTTTTTTGTGCCTTTAATTGCTATATTCTATATTAAAGTTTTGTTGTTGGTGGTGCCATCAAGTCATGTCCAACTCATAGGGACTCTCATAGGGTTTTCAATGGCTGATTGTTTTGGGATTGCCTCAGGAGTGGATTGTCACGTCCTTCTCCCATTTTTTGTGGTGGAATCAAACTTGGGACCTCAGGGATTACAGAGTGTCATTCTACCAACTAGAAAATAAAAATATTAGTGTGTGTATTTGATATTGTTGTTGTTGTTAGGTTCTGTTGAGTCAGACTCATAGCGACCCTGTGTACAACAGAATCAAACACTACCTGACACTGTGCCATGCTTGGCACTATGTCAGTGCTTCTCTGCTATTTATAGGGTTTTTTGATGGCTATTTGTTTTGGGAGTGGGCTGCCAGGTCCTTCTGTTTTTGTGGTGATGTGGGATCAAACCTGGGATCTCAGAGTGCTCAGAGCAAGCACTTTATTAAGGGAGTTAAACCACAGATATGCAGCACCAAAAATTAGACTATTTTTCATATGAATGAATAAAGGTAAGCTTCATGTTTAATTTTTAAAACATTGAAAGAATTTTCTTAATTGCTTAGCTCTTAAAGATGAAGAGAACGAAGCCAGGTGTACTACCAAATACCTCGAGGCAGAAAAAATAAAAATCAATGAAAAGCCTCTAAATGATGCTGAATGCTTAAGGTGAGAGTTGCTCATTATACTTTTCTATAAAATCTGGTAATTTTTAAAGCTAAATAGATATCAGCGTAAAGTTAACTGCTACGTTTTTTAAAAGTTCCCTTTATGTGTGTTCTGAAACCTGCTAAGTGCTACATATAAGTTCACAATGCATTGGGTTGAGAATAGTGAAATCAATTTTATCTTTTCATGGACTATTATTCACTTCTCAGTAGGTAATAGAACTCTTTTTGTTATTTCTTTGGGGGGAGAAACAATTGAAGTTATCTTTAATCTTTCTAGGTTCCAGGAGAAAAAAATCACAGTCAACTGTTTTACTTGAAATTTGTTACTCTGATTTTGTTCCTAAAGAATGGAAATATTCTGTATGGAATATTTATGTGCTTTTGATTTATTTGTATAATGGAATAATGGCTATTTGAAATGACAGTCATAAACACAAGGAAAAAAGATCTCAAGTTTTTAAATTTGATTAATATTTATTGATAATTATGGTTATATTTGCTGATTTTTTAAAGACATTCATGTACTTTGTAGGATTAACGTAAGAAAAGAAACCTCATCACTGAGTCTATAAAGAAACAAATGAAGCCTTCTTTCACATAAATCATATAGGAAATATGTCCACTCGAGCTGAACAAATGCTTCATATTAGCAGTGTATTGCTTTAGGCCATAATTTTAAGAGATTGTGAGAAAATATTTTCAATTTAATTTTATGTTAAATTTTATAAGCATAAAATATCAATCTCTTGGGTGAAGTACGTGATGCAGAATGAATTTCTGTAATGACAATCTGCTCATTGATTTCTTCACACTTTTAAAAATCGTAATGCCTGCTGCTATCATTATATTATTATACTTAGTATAGCATAAGGGCTTCTAGTATGAACTCCAGTTTTGTGGGTTTGTCATTCAGTCATAAAAATTTTCCCTGAGTTCCAATTAAACAGATAAATTCTGTTAGAGATTGCTTTTCCTTTCATAAATGGTGGCAGACGAAATTTGGATATAAGGAAACATTAGTCCTTGTACTTAGTCTGTTTTTGATTTTAGCAATTATTAATCAGATGCCACCTTTAAATTATTTGAAATGTGTATTTACTCTATTATTATGTTTCATAAAAGTTTTCCAACGTGTGAAGAGCAAAATGAAAGTACTGAATGTAAATATTTTTGGAAAAAAGACCATTAGTCCTATGAGTGCAATAACAAGAAGATAAGGATGAGAAGAAATAATGTTACATTTATTCAACTTCATCATGAAGGCCAAAATTCAATTGATTTTATTTTTATAGTTTAGAATAATTTGTCTTTTTCATCTACATGTTCAAAACTGAATTCTATAGTAGTTGAATTTTTCTTAATTTTTCAGGTTTGACTTCTGTTGGTGTAGATGTTATTTTTATAGCAGGATCTCTCAAACCTGGCACTGTTGAAATTTTATTCGTTGTTGTTGGTGGCTGTTCTATGCATTGTGAGATTTTTAGTAACCTCTACCCAGTAGATGCCAGTAGCATCCCCCGACCCTCAGTTGTGATAACCAAAACTGTCTCCAGACATTGCTAAATGTCCCCAGTGGGAGGGTTGGGAGGGTAGCAAAATCATCCATGGTCGAGATACTAGTTTTAAGATTATTATAACTATGCTTCTATTTTGTTAAACTTTAACAAGAAAGCAATTATAAATGAACATTTTAATATTAGTTTATCTCTGTGAGCTTTCTCTTTCTTCAATAGTCCCCTTCTTCCACAGTTTTCACTTTCCATAGCTTTAGTTATCCATGGGTCTGTGGTCTGAAATTTTTTGGTTTTTGTTTGTTTTGGCTTGGTTTTTGTTTATATATTTATTTACTTTTTGGAACTGGGTCTTGCCATGTGGCCCAGGCTGTCCTGGAACTTGGAATCTTCCTGCCTCAGCCTGCTGGGTGCTGGGATTACAGGCATGCACCGCCACACCTGACTAAAAATTTTAATATTTGTCTTTACTGTTTCAAGAGAAGATCACATTCACAAATATGTGTAAAATTCATTTATAATCATTTTGACTTATATTTTTTAAAGTTACTTTGCCAAATTCAAGTTGTTTATTGTACTTTTATCTTGATGTTATCCTTTAATCTAGAGAACAAGTCCCAGTACTTTATATTGTTGTTGTTTGTTGTTAGGTGCCGTCTAGTCGGTATCTGACTCATAGCGACCCTCTGTACAACAAGGGAAACACTATTGTCAGTGCTTCTCTGCTGTTCATAGGGTTTTCAATGGCAGATTGATTTTTTTGGGGGGAGGGTTTTGCCAGGTCCTTCTCCCAAGCCTACAGCTTCTGGTGTTCCCAGGCGGTCTCCCATCCAGGTACTAACCAGGCCCGACCCTGCTTAGCTTCTAAGATCTGTCGGATCGGATGCCACAGGGCTACAGCTGCAGGCAGTACTTTATATTAGCAATGATTTAATGAGGCATGCTTTAAGTAATATTTCCCTATTTATAAGTATCAAGATGTTTATTTATTTAAATGATTCTGTTTTGAGTAGAGTGAATCATTAACCAATGCTTATTCTAGTGGCTAATTTAAGAGCCCATCACTATGTTTAACATTTAATCCAGAAGTTAGGATAATTCCTAAGAAGCCTCTTGAGGGGTTGTGTAACTGTTAAGATAGTCTAGGGAGGCCAGAAATGATAAAGATCTGAGTCTTGTGGGGGCAGTAAGATTAGAGGTTAAGATTATAAACTACTGTTTATAAACTGCTCTGCTGTTTACTAGGTCAGTGACTTCGAACAAGCAATTTAACTTACTTATGCCTTAGTCCCCACATCTATAAAATAAGGTTAATAATAGTATTTACCTCACAAGATGATAGTAAAAACTAAATGATATAATATATATAACATGCTTAGTACAGTACCATATACTCTATATTGGTTGTAACTACTTATAATTTTGTTTTTACTTCCTACCATCCATAAAGACTTCATGTCTTTCAGGCTTCTTTCCCATTTGTCCTTCTGCTTGTCTTTTAAATGCCTACTCCCCAAAGATTAAGCATTGACTCTGATTTTACTTTGTTCTTTCCATGGGGCTATCTCACTTGGTCCAGTAGGTATAGTCATCATCTAAAGATAATTTCCAAATGTTAGTTCTGAATCTTTCTTTCTTAAGCTCTTGTTTTGAATCCCTAAATTCTAGTATAAACATAGAAATGGATCTGAAGCTGCAGGCCTAATTAAATAGACAAATAAAACCAAAAAATTTTATCAGAACTTCAAGGGCCTTCAAAATCTGAGTCCATTCACTCTCCCCCTGCATTTTTATTTCAAATCCTATACACTAGTGCACTGAATACAATTGGTGTTCCAAATATGCCACAGGCCTTCACACCTCCCTGTCTTGCACTATTTCTTCTGCACCAGCTAAAATCCAGCTCAGTCTTCAAGAGCCAGCTCATGTGTCATTTTTTCTAAGTATTGCTGAAGTCTGAAAGGTAGCAGGCATTTTTTGACATGTTCACACATTTCTCCACTTTTCACCATACCCCAATCCATCACCACATTTTGTTGCTTTTACTTACAAAATACTTCTTGAGTTTTTCCACTTCTCTGTGTCCATTGCTCCTACCCAAGTTGTAACCACCACACTCTCACATGGATATCAGTAGCATTCTCTTTTCTGCTGTCTGTTCACTCCCTCTTGTAGCCTCCAATCCATGGTAATTTGAATCACATAATTCCCCTTACTAAAGTCATTCAATGCCTTCCTAACGTCCCTAATGTAGCCTGCATGATATCTGCACAATATGGTCTCTGACCAGTTTCTTGATGTTATGTTCAACTGTAATCCTCTCCTTACTGTGCTCCCTTCAACTCATCAATCTTTCATCTACCTAAAGACCTTTGTAACTACCTTTCCTTCTCATAAAATTATCTGTTCCCTACTCTTCCTGTCTACTGTTTGGTGGGTCATAATCTATCTGCAAGTTTCAGTTGAAATGTTTCCTGATAGAAGCCCTCTTTTACCCTGTGATCTAAATTATGTAATCTCTACTCTTTTTCCCAACAGCACCATGCATTTTTTTCCTTTATAACCACATTTCACTTTGTAATTATACATTCATGCGTTTATTTTGTTAACATCTGTCTTCACCAGGTGTTCAATAAGAAGAATCTTGTCTATTTTGCTCAACATTGTATTCCTGTGGTCTAATAGGTAGAGGTTGGTGTGTAGTTTCTGGTGTTAGGGTCTGACTCATAGAGACCCTATGTACAACAGAATGAAACACTCCCCAATTCTGTGCCAGGCACACAATCTTATTTATGTTTAAGCCCATTGTTGCAGACATTGTGTTAATCCATCTAGTTGATGGTTTTCCTTTTTTTTTTTTTCATTGACCTGTCATTCTCCCAAACATGATGTCCTTTTCCAGGGATTAGTCCCTCCTGAGAACCTGTCCAAAATATGTAAGACGTGCAAGACACAGTCTAGCCATCTTTGCTTCCAAGGAGCACTCTGGTTGCACTTCTTCTAGGACAGATCTGTTGGTTCTTTTGGCAGTCCATAGCATATTCAATATTCTTCTTCAACACCATGATTCAAAAGTGTCAGTAGGTATTGAATAAATAGAAGTATAAATGCAATAGATTATAAGAGCTTTCCTCTACTATTCAGTTTTCTGTGTTCACAGAGAACTTGTTTATAATTCTGTTTTATTATTCTGTGATAGTTGTATGTGTTAGTCTTTCTCATTAGTCTGAGAACTCCCTCCACTTTTGTTCATCTTTCAGTCTCTACATCTAGCTCAGTCAAGGACATGTTGTTGTTGTTAGGTGCCGTCGAGTCGGTATCCAACTCATAGCGACCCTCATAGGGTTTTCGATGGCTGAGTGCTTCGGGATTGCCTTGGGAGTGGGTTGCCAGGTCCTTCTCCCATTTTTGCGGTGCTGGGAATTGAACTCGGGGCCTCAGAGACTGCAGCGCAGCGCTCTACCCACTGAGCTAAATCCCAGCCCCAGTCAAGGACATACAGTATTCAATAAATATTTGTTGCAGCAATTGAATCTACATATAATTGAATTTTCTCTCTATAAAAGATAAACAGTCTTTATATAGTGTCAATGTTATTTGAAAAGTAATGGTGTATTCTAACCACTGGGATAGCCTCATTTTGGAATGGAATTCTTTTCATTCTTGTTTTTTTATCTTCAACGTGGAAAAAGTTTTACCAGTTTAATTTTCCCATCCTCTCCCTGGCCTCCCATTCTCTTATGCTGTGCGGAGGAATGATTCCATCTGACTGGAGTTTGGAAGGGTAAACTGGATAACATGGAGCCCAGCCTCTTCCTTTTCCCAGTTATTTAGGAACTTGAGCTGCCTCAGAGGAGTGTGTTCCACTTTGTTCCTCTTATCCTCTAGGTTTTACAAAGTGGTAGGACTCTATGAGAAAAAAGTTACGAGGTCAAGTGCTGCCTTTCATGGTGAGATTTAAGTTAGTGTAACTCTGGGGTTCAATATTAGGAAATCTTTACCTGGTAATACAATCCACATTCTCTAGGACCTCCTATATCAATAGTGAATTAGATGTTTTTTCCCCTCTTCCCTCTGCTTTCCTTATTTTTTAATTAGGCAGATTTGAGGCAGGAAAGAAGAGTGTTATATATTTATCCCCTTCAAACTCCCCAAATCTATTATTATTATAGTATTACTCAACATCAAACATTTCTTGATTATGATTTTCTCCTTTTTTGAGAGAGGGTCTCATTATGGAGTCCCTGCTGGCCTCCAATATGATCCTCCTGCCTACGTCTCTGGAGGCGTGCACCACCATTCCTGGCATTGTGGTTTTAAAAATTACTCTTAATAATAACGTAACCAACAACTTTAAATGTTTCAATCATTTTTCTTTACTCACAAAACTATTTCCTAGAGTGATATTTATATCTCAGTGGTTTCTTATTTGTTTATTTTGTACTTGGGAGTTGAACCCAGGGCCTCACACATACTTTGCAAGTGCTGTACTACTGGGGTGCACCCCCAGCCTATTTTTAAATTTTTTTTATTGTAAGTTATGTAGGCTCCAGACTCAAACTCGGGATCCTCCTTGTTCCACTTGCCAAGTTCATGGGATTACAGATGTGAGTCTCTGTGTTGGCTTGCAGGAATGCTTCTGAAATATTATTTAGAATAATAAGCATCACTTAGTAATGTCTATAGCCATATCGGGCTGGGATTTAGCTCAGTTGGTAGAGCGCTGCGCTGCAGTCTCTGAGGTCCCGAGTTTGGTTCCCAGCACCACAAAAATGGGAGAAGGATTTGGCAATCCACTCCCAAGGCAATCCCAAAACAGCCAGCCATTGAAAACCCTTTGAGGGTTGCTATGAGTCAGTTACCAACTCGACAACACCTAACAACAACAACAATAGCCTTACTACCCTGATATATGATCTCAGAAGCTAAGGAGGGTCAAGCTTGGTTAGTAGTTGGATGGGAGAGAACCTGGGAATACTGGGTGCTATAAGCTTGAGAGCAGGACTTGGCAGCCCACTCCCCAAATGATCAGCCATCGAAATTCCTATGAATAGCAGAAAAGCACTGACATACTGCCAGACATAGCACAGTGTCAGGTAGTGTTTTGTTCTGTTATAGGTAGGGTTGTGAGGAGTCAGATACAACTTAACGGCATCTAACAACAAGTAGAGTATCAGAAATTGTTATCCAGACTACATTTAAAAAGTAATCCACATTTTGTTTACTCTTTATTTTCTTTTATTCTTTTCCTTTCTTTCTTTTCTTTCTTTCTTTCTTTTTTTTTTTTTTTTTTTTTTTTTTTTTTTTTTTTTTTTTTTTTTTTTTTTTTTTTTTTTTTTTTTTTTTTTTTTTTTTTTGGTACTGGGGGTTGAACTGAGGGCCTTGCACTTGCATGCTTTGCAAGTGCTCTACCACTGAGCTGCGCCCCCAGCCAATTATTTTTTACTTTTTTTGAGACAGGGTCTTGCTAAATTACACAGATTGCCTCTGGTCTCGAATTTACAATCCTCCTGTCTCTGTCTCCCGAGTCACTGGGATTATAGGTATGTGTTACTGCACTTGGCTCTGCTCTTTATTTTCAAGAAGAACTAACTCAAAGTGGGCATGTGTAACAAGATCTTTGCTGTGAAGTTTCTGCACAAGGCTATTCAAATATCTGTACTCAGCTCATATTCTCACTCTTTTTAAAAGATTTATAAAATACGAAGATCCTCATTTAATTCCAGGATCATTCTTAGCTATGTATTTTGTGGAATATTTCTGTTGACTCTGCATTTTTTCTGGTAGAACTTCATCATTTATTCACTAACAAAAGCATCTCTATAGCATTGATTATGTAGCTTCAAACTAAGAGATTTCCTTGTTTTGTGTATTGCTGTAGTCATTAAAAGCTTCTAAGTAAATATAGTGGAAATTTTGATGGTAGACTCAATTGATTATTTTAAAAATTACATTCCAATATAAAGGTACCTAATTATATGGTAAATTTTGAAAAAAATTGAATATTATACAAATAAATCTACAACATGATAGTGATTGTCTTCTAAATTCAATGGTATCTTGGATATCATATAGGTTTGTGATTTTCACAGTCAGGTTTATTAAAAAATTCCTTTTGGTGTGGGGATGGGGATGATGACAGAAGATATGCTGTAAAAGGAGATACCTAGCACAACCAACCCATGATTTGGAGTAAGGGAAATCCTTACTCTTCCAGCTCCTTCTCAGCAGATTCCTCTGGTTCAGTCTTCTACACCTGCAAAAGTTCTTATCTGTCAGACAGTGGTCTGAACTAAGGGAAAGCTTAATCAGAAATGTGATCATTTTTTTTTCACACATTCAGTTTTCAAGCCCACTTTCAGAAATTATGTATGAAATAAGACCACCTATACTTCCTAAAAAGTAATTTTGTGTTTAAATGGCCCTAAAATAATTTTCATATAAATTAACATAGAAAAATAATATTAAGAAAGTCAAGCCATGGAAAAAGTAGTGGGAAGTAAAGACGACGACTTATTAAACCTCTAATGTAATTAAGGAAACTAAAAAGGATAAAAGTGACGTATAAGATTTAATACAAGCCGGGTTGCCATGGCACACTCCTGTAATCCAAGGAATTTGGGAGGTTGAGGCAGGAGATTCGTGAGTTTGGGGGCCAGAGGCAGTCTGAGTAACTCAGCAAGACCTTGTCTTAAAACTAAAACGTAAAAAAGGATGGGAGTGTTACTTAGTGTTGGAACACTTGTCTAGGATGTGCAAATGCACATGGCTCTGGGCTCAACCTCCAGTAGGGTAAAAAAAAAAAAAAGATTTAACACAGAAAATTAGCATATACGATTGCAAATTTCATGTGTCAAATAAGTCATCAATGTGGAATTGTTAATTGGGAGAAAATTGTGTTGTTGTTGTTGTTGTTGTTAGGTGCCATCTAGTCGGTATCTGACTCATAGCGACCCTCACAGGGTTTTCAATAGCTAAAATAAGAAATAATTGTTTATCAAAAAAATCAAGAGATAAGAAAACATTAATATAAAGTTACTCATCCATGAGTCTGTCCAAGAGCAGATATTAAATACCTACTGGGGGTGGGGTTTAGCTCAGTTGGTAGAGTGCTGCTCTGTATGCTGTGAGGCCCTAGGTTCCATCCCCAGCACCACAAAAAATGGGAGAAGGAGATGGTAGCCCACTCTTGAGACAATCCCAAAACAATCAGCCACCAAAAACCCTATGGATAGCCGACAAGCACTGACATAGTGCTAGGGTCAGCACAGTGTCAGGGAGTATTTCATTCTGTTGTGCATAGGGTGACTCTATGAGTAGGACCTGACTCAATGGCACCTAACAACAACATGTACTATGTACTATACTAATTGCTGAGGGTACTCAGATAATTAAGACAAAGTATGCCTGCAGCCATACCACCCTGGCATCTGATCCCATCACATATTGGAAGCTAAGCAGGGTCAGGCCTGATTAGTACTTATATGGAGACCACCTGGGACACAAGGTGCTGTCGGGTTGGTAGAAGAACCCAGCAACCCACTCCCCAAACAATCAGCCACTGAAACCATATGAATAACAGTGAAGCACCAATATAGTGCCGGGCATGGCGCAGTGTCAAGGAGTGTTTCCTCTGTTGTATGTAGGGTTACTATGAATCAGACCCTATTTGACAGCACCTAACAACAACAATAATTCAGGTATACTCCTTATCAATGAAAGACAATTAAAAGCACTGAATATTACTTTTTTCATCAAATTTTGAAAGCCATTCTTAAACATAGTAACAATGGGCAAGATGTACAAAGATGACTCATACATTGCTGCTAGCAATATACATGGCAAATATTTGGATTACAGTTATGTATATATAAATTATTATAAGTATCTTTAAAATGTTTATGTTATTTAGCCTAATAATTCAATTTATGAGCTCTATCCTAAGGAAAATCATTCTAAGTACAAAAGAAGCTATGTGTACAGAGATGGTCATAGTAATGTTGTTTATGATAGAAAATGTAGGAACTGAAATGCCCTACTATAAATGAATGATTAAGTTAACTGTGGTATAGCCACTTGGACTACTACATATTTATGTAACTGATATTAATTGGCATACATAGTTCACTGGGAAAAATATATGATATGATTAAGCAGAAGGAAAAAACTAGGCAGTAAAATTATATAATCACAATGGAAAGTAAAGACAAAATATGCCTAATTTTTAACAGCATTTGAGTTTGAGTACTGGGTGAAATTTGTCATTTCCTCTTAAATTGTAGTTAAGTACAATTCAATAGCTAAGAAGAGCATGCCATTACTTTAGGCTTTTCTATGTCTTGGAGAGGTAACTGAAAACAATTTTTCAGGAAATGATTGCAGGAAATGATTAAAATACATGAAACATAGTTTTGGTAAACTAGCAATGTCAAAAACCTGATAAAAAAACATAAGAAAACATTAAAATAAATAGTTTTTCCTTCATGCACTTATCCCGGTTGTTGTTTGATGATTTAGAGAAAGGTGACAATAACCAGTGCAAACTGTTCTTAGTTACTGTGCAGTGGGTAAAGAATTAGCTTCTGTCTCCTATGCACAATCATTCTATGCACTGAAGCATGATTTCTGCTTACTGTTACATTTCTTTGGCTAGCTGCAAATGTATTAATATTCATACCATTATCATCTAGCCTCTTTTAGAGCTAGGAATAGCAATCTTTAAGTGCAAATCCAAATTCTACAGCTTGATTATATGCTGAATAGAGAAGTGCTTCCTATAATTTGTTCTGAATGCCCTGCTTAATTTCAAGTCTTTCATTCTTTTATTAGGTAACTTAAATGGAGAGTGGTCACCATCATTGGGTGTGATAGATCTTAAAGAATATGTAGTCCATTTGAACTGAAGAGGTAGAAGAGCACATATTGATGGGAGGGTAGGAAGAAATATCTCTGCTGTTTATTTGAACTAACAAATATATTAAAACGAGGCTTTAGGTACCTTATAATAGCAGCATCTAGGTAACTTGTATGAAACACCATGAATTGTAACTCTACAATTCTTCCACTTACTCTTGTAACTCTAAGCCTTCCACTTACTCTTTAAAAATAGTCATGCCAGGTGCTGTCATGCATGCCTATAATGCCAGAAACTTGGGAAGCTGAAGCAGGAGGATCTCGAGTTAGAGGCCAAAGGCAACCTGTGCAACTTAGTAAGACATGGTCTGAAAATAAAAACAAAACAAAAAATTAAAACAGGGGTAGGTGTGTAGCTCAGTGGTAAAGCACTTGCCTAGCACACGTGAGGCCCTGGATTCAACTGCCCAGTACTGTAGTCAGTCCGTCAATCAATAAAAATGCTTATAATAAGGCTTCTTATGCTTATGTAAACATTTAATATTCAAAATTAACAACTTATTCTTAATTAGACATTCTTTTAGGATTTCTATATTATTGAATACTTAAACATTCAGAGCACAATGAACTTCACATGTATATGGTATTGCTTTCTTAGTTATCCTTGTTATGAATAGTATGTCTTTCTTCCCTGATGCTTTAAAAATATATGAACAATATGTAATTTCTAAATATAACAATATGCTGAATACCTGCAAACTAAAACATCACCAAAAACTTGCATTAGACATGAGTCCTTCATAATCCCATACTCTCTTCCTTGCCCTTATGTAATTAATGTCCCATATTATATCTCATCTTGTACATGTGTGTACATGTAAATGACTTGATTCCTTTTCTTGATTTATCATATTGCATGATGTATTTAAATTTATTAATTATACTTATATATAATCCATCCATCATATATATATATATATATATATATATATATATATATATACACTTACCCAAATAATTTTTCATTGCATTTGTTTGTTTTTTGAATTGTATAAAAATGGTATTATACTGTCTGGGACTTGCTTTTTATTCAACATTGTTTCTAAGATTTTTGCATGTTTATAAGCATGGATGAATGAATATACCACATCTTTCCCTCTTTTTAATGGATATTTGGGGTGCTTCCAGGTTTTTACTATCACAAGCAATACTGCTGTGCACATGCTGGTGCATCTGTGAAAGAGTTTTCTAAGATATGTGCTTTTGCTGGAATTGCTAAGTGTAGAGTATGTGAATATTGAACTTCAAGATAATGACAATATTTTTCAAGGTGATTAAACCAATTTATATTCTCATTAGCATTATAAAATTTTGCACTGATTTCTATCTTCTTGATACTTTAGTATCCCATGCCTGTCTTGTGGACATAGGGTGGTATGTTTTAGTCTTAATCTGTATTGCCCTGACTACCCAAGTGGTCGAGCATTTTCACAGTAGGTTGTTTGGGTGATTTATCTTTTTTATTATTTATTTCCAGAAGTTTTTAATTTGGGAGCTTTTAATAATTCTGAATTTTATCTGCTAATGTATTGAAAATGTCTTCCCCCATTTTATGGGAATTTTATTGTTTCTTTTATGATATTCTTGTTGAACAGAGCTCTTATTTTTTCTGTGGTTGAGATTATCAAACTTTTTTTTTTTTTGCAGTGCTGGTAATTAGTCCCAGGGCCTTATGTATGTTAGACAAGTGTGCCCCCACTAAGCTACATCCCACCAATCCTTAAATATTTCTTTCTGTGGTTAAAATATTTCTATCTTGTTTGAGGACTATTTCCCTACCCACATTCATAAATATAGTTTCCTACATTTTTCTCATAATCTTTAAGTTTACTTTTTACATGTAAGTCCCTAGATTATCAATAATTGATTTTTGTTCATGCGTATTATAAGATTCATTTATACTTTTTTCCGACATGGATAATCACTTATCCTAACAGCATTTATGGAAATGCTACTTACCTACCAGATCATGTATTTTTCCAAAACACTTACATGTAAAGATAGATGTGTGTATATTTACACATAAAATATATATGTGCACACAGTATATGTATGTACATATATGGTACCAAAAATGGATACACACAATATGTATACACATTTATGAGGTGTTATCTATGTATTACTTTTTGAAGTTGAATTGTGTTACAGTAGCAATATATAGTATGACATTTGCTCAAAGATGGCATTAATCAAATGAATACTGGCCCCACTGTGCAAGTCAGTATAATCAAAGATAATGCCAGAAGCATGGTTGTCATTTGAAGAGCACAGACCATTATGAAGTGGTATTTGAAATTTGAGAACATTGTGGAAGTACAATGACAATTGAGGCATGAGTATCCAACAGAACCTCCAACATGCTAACAATGGCACAATTTCCTGATAAGTTTAAGAGATATGATACTCTGTATAATGTGCACAATGGAAGATCCAGGAAGCTTAAGAGATATGATACTCTGTATAATGTGCACAATGGAAGATCCAGGAGGTCTTGGACAACAACGAATCCTGCTTCTGCTATGGTGTTGGAACAGTTTACATGGTCAGCATAGACGTCAACCAAACAATCTGTACATGAGGCAAGAGTTAGCAGACCAAGCATATGTCATGTTCTTAAAGCAGCAAAATGGAGGGTTTTATCCCAAGATATGGATACACTTTTTTTTCCGCACCCTCTGTGTATGTGTGTGTGCATGCACACACCTACACACACAAACCTACCCACACAATACAGTTATGGATCTAATTCAAGACTTTCTACTCTATTCCATTGGTCAGTTTATTACTATTCAGAACTGTCTTAATTCCTATTAAATGTACACTGTTGAACTTTAACACCTTCATTACTGTTACTTTATTTTTGTTGTTGTTCTTATTAGGTGTTGTCAAGTTGGTTCTGACTCATAGGGACCCTATGTACAACAGAACAAAACACTCCCCTACATTGTGCCATTCACACAATCTTTTCTCTGTTTAAAAGCCCATTATTACAGCCACTGTGTCAATCCATCTAGTTGAGAGTCGTCTTTTTGTTGTTGTTGACTGTATTCTTTGATCTTTGTCAGCAAGTATTTCAAATCCTCTTCACCTTCAGCAAGCAAAGTTGTGTCATCTGCATATTGAAAGTTGTTAATAAGTCTTCTTCCTGTCCTTGCACCATGTTCTTCTTCATAAAGTCCAGCTTCATGGATTATTTGCTCAGCATAGAGAAAGAAAAGGTATGGTAAAAGGCTACAGACCTGATGCACACCTTTCCTGACTTTAAACCAAGCAGTTTTCTTGTTCTGTTCAAATGACTACCTCCTGGTCCATGTACAGATTTCTCATGAGTACAATTAAGTGCTCTGGTATTCCCATTCTTTGCAGTGTTATCTGTAATTTTTATGTCAATTGTACACAATAATGAGTTTCATTGTGGCATTTTCATATTTGCATATGTTGTGCTTTGATCATATTCACCACCCTTATTTCTCTCTCTTGTCCACCTAGTCCCTTTGCTCTTCCCAAATGCCTGCCTCTCATACTTTCGTGTCTTCTTCTTTTACAATTTAGATTCCACATATGAGAAAAAAAATGCAATATTTTTCTTTCTGAGTCTGATTTATTTTACTTTACCTGATGATCCCCACATCCATCCATTTTTTTCAGACAATATTATTTCATCCTTCTTCGTGGCTGAATAATACTCCATTGTGTGTGTATACCACATTTTCTTTATTCATTCATACATTGGTGGGTACCTAGGTTTATTCCGTAGCTTGGCTATTGTGAATAATGCCTTGATAAACATGGACATGCAATTATCTCTATGTTTGCTGACTTTATTTAGACATATACCCAGGACTTGTATAGGTAGGTCATAGTCATATGGTAGTTCTGTCTTTTGTTTTTTGAGGAATCTTCATACTGAGTTCCATAGGGTTAGACTACTTTACATTCCCTCCAACAGTGTACAAGGGTGCTGTTTTACCCATATCCTTGCCAGCATTTGTTGTTTTTTGTTTTCTTGATGGTGGTCATTCTGACTGGAATAGGATGGAATCTCAATATAGTTTTGATTTGCATTTCCTTGATGGCTAAAGATACTGAGTATTTTTCATAGACTTATTGGCCATCTGTACTTCTCTTGAGAAGTCTCTGTTCAGTTCATTGGATTTTTATTTTGGTATTTAATTTTTTGAGTTCTTTATATATTACGAATATTGATCTCCTGTCAGATGAATAGCTGGCAAAGATTTTCTCTCATGTTTTAGGCTGTCTCTTCACTCTGTTCATCATTTCTTTGCTGTGCTGAAGCTTCTCAATTTAATGCTATCCCATTTGTCAATTCTTAACTATTATTGCCTGAGCTACTGGAGTCCTATTCAAAAGTCATTTCCTTTGCCTCTATCTTGAAGTGTTTTTGATGTGTTTTCCTTTAGTTGTTTTAAAGATTTAGGTCTTACATTGAGGTATTTGATCCATTTTGAATTGATATTTATATAGGGATTTGTATAGGGTGAGAGGTAAGTATCTAGTTTCAGTGATTGTCATGTGGATATCCAGTTTTCCCAGCACCAGTTGTTGACAAAGCTATCTTTTCTCCAGTGTATGTTTTTGACACCTTTGTCAAAAATCAGATTTCTGTAGCTATGTGGGTTTGTTTCTGGGTTCTCTGTTCCATTCCTTTTTGTGTCTGTTTTTGTGCCAGTACCATGCTAGTTTTGTTACTGGCTCTGTAGTATAATTTGAAATCAGGTATTGTTATACCTCCAGCATTACTGTTTTTTCTCAGAATTGCTTTGGATGTTAAAGGTCTGTTGTACTTGCATATGAATTTTAGGATGGTTTTTTTCTGATTTGTGAAGAATTTCATTGGAATTTTGATGAGGATTGCATTGAATCTATAGATTGGTTTTGGCAATATGACCATGTTCACAACATTGTGCTGATCCATGAATGCGGGAGAGCTTTTTGTCTTCTAGGTGGTCTTTCAACTTCATGGTTAGATTTATTTCTAGGATTTTTTTGAGTCTACTATAAATGGGAGTTTTTTCCTCATTTTTTTCTCAGCATGTTCTTTATTGGCGTATAGAAAAAATGCTGATTTTTGTATGTTATTTTGTATCCTGATACAATCTAAGAGTTTTCTGCTGGAGTCTTTAGGATCTTTTAAGTATAGGATTAAATCCTCTGCAAATAGGGGTAATTTGACTTCTTCCTTCCTATCTGTATCCCTTTTATTTCTTTCTCTTATTGTTCTGGCCAAGAATTTAAGCACTATGTTGAGTAAGAATGAGGGGAGTGGATACTGTTTTCTCATTTCTGATTTTAGAGAAAATGATTTCAGTCTTTCCTCATTCAGTAAAATGTTGGCTCTAGGTTTGTTGTACATATCCTTTATTATGTTGAGGTATGATCTTTCTATTCCTAGTTTCCTCAGTGCTTTTATCAGGAATTGAAGTTGGATTGTGTCAAAGGCTTTTTTTTTCTGCATCTATTGAGGTTTTTGTGTAATTTTTGTCCATTGTAATTGTGTGTTTTATTATGTTTGTTAATTTGCGTATGTTGAACCATCCTTATATACCTATGGAATGAAACCAATTTGATTATGGTATATAATCTTTTTACTGTGTTGTTGAATATGTTTGGCAAATGCTTTATGGAGAATTATTGCATCAATATTCATCAGGAAATTAGTCTGTAGGTTTTTTTTGTTGTTGTACCCTTGTCTGGTTTGGATATTAGGGTAATAACGGTTTCACAGAATGAGTTTGGAGGTGTTCCTTCCCTTTCTATTTTGTGGAATAGTTTGAGGAGCACTAGTGTTAGTATTTCTTTAAAGGTCTGGTAGAATCCAGCAGTGAATCCATCTGGTCCTGGACTTTTCTTTGTTAGGAGACTTTTTGTTTCTGCTTCAACTGCATTGCTTTTTATTGACCTGTTAAGGTTGTTTATATTCTCTTGGTTTAATTTTGGTAAGTCATATCTGTCTATAAATTTGTTCTTTTTTCCCCTGGATTTTCCAATATATTAGAATAATAGTTTTCAAAATATTCCCTAATAATTCTCTGGATTTCAGTGCTATCTGTTATACCCTATCTCATCTCTAATTTTGTTAAATTCACATTCTTCTCTTTTGGTTACTTTGACTAATAGTCTACATCAATCTTATCTATCTTTTCTAAGAACCAAGTCTTTGTTTCATTGATGTTTTGTATTGTTCTTTTAGTCACCATTTCATTAATTTCTACCTGGATCCTTATTATTTATTTCCATCTATTACTTTTGGGTTTGACTTGTTCTTCTTTTTCTGAGACCTTGAGGTGCAACATCAGGTTATCTACTTGATATCTCTCTGATATATTAACTTAGGCACTCATCGCTATAAACTTCCCCCTTAGAATTATCTTCAACTGTCTCCCAAAGGTTATAGTAACTTGTGTTTTCATTTTTGTTTGATTCTAAGAACTTTTTTGGGGGAAGAGCAGAACTAGGGGTTGAATCCAGAGCCTCACATATGCTAGGCTAGTGTGCTGCCACTCAAATGTACTCCCCAGCCCCTTTTTTATTTTTTATTTTGAGACAAGGTCTCACTGAGTTGCACAATTTTCCCTGGCATTGAACTCATGATCTTCCTGGCTATTGATGAGAGTGGGGTATTGAAATCATCCACTCTTATTATATCTTGGCCTATCTGCCTCTATATGTCCAGTAATGTTTATTTTTTATGAAATTGAGTGCACCAGTGTTTGATACACACACACACACACACACACACACACACACACACACACACACACATATATATTCATTATATCCTTTTGATGGATTGATGGATTGTTCCCTTTATTAATATACAATCACATTCTTTATCCCTGTCAGATATCAATATAGCTACTTCTGCTTGCTTTCAGATTCCATTTGCCTAGAATATCATTTTCTATCCTTTCACTTTTAGTCTGTGTGTCTTTGCCAGTGTGGTTAGTTACTTGCAGATAGGAAATAGGTTGATCTTGTTTTTTAGTCCATTCGGCTGGTCTACATCTTTTAATTGGAGAATTAAGAGCATTTTGCCTTTAAGGCTATTGCAAAGTCTCTACTAATTTCTTCCTTATTCATCTTAGAGATTTGCTGGTTTATAGAGTTAATAATATCTGATTATTTCCTAATTTTCATTTATCTGTTCTTCTAGTGATATTCACTTATTCCTGAGCTCTTGTGATTGTGTGTATTTTTCTTGCTCTTCTTTGGGTATCTTTTGCAGTGCTGGCTTAGTGGCCATGAATTGCTTTAGTTTATGCTGATAATGATAAGTCTTTTTTCCTCCTTTAATTTTAAAAGGTAACTTTGCTGGATATAGTAGTCTTGGTTGGCAGTTATTTTCCTTCAGAGTGTTCTCCTGGCCTTTAGGGTTTTGCCAGGGGGTTTACTGTCGTTTTGATTGTTGTTTATTTTAGGTGCCATTGAGTTAGAACCAGCTCATCATGACCCTATGTAAAATCAAGCAAAATAATCCCTGACACTGTGCAATGCCTGGCACTATGTCCGTGCTTCTTGCTATTCATAGGGTTTTCAGTGGCTGATTGTTTCAGGAGTGAACAGCTAGGTCCTTCTCCCAAGCCTACAGCACCCACTATTTCCAGGCGGTTTCCCATTCAAGGACTAATCAGGCCTGACCCTCCTTGGCTTTCAAGATCAGATGGGATTGCCAGGGTAGTAAGGGTGTAGATGTTTTGACAGATTTGCCTTCATAAGTAATTTGGCATTTCTCTCTTATAAATTTCAGTGTTCTTTCCATGTTCTGTACTCTTGACATTTTAACTGAACTATGAGGTGGTGAGGTTCTTGTCTAGTTGGGATTCTAAATTCCTCCTGTACTTAGATGTCAGTTTCTTTCCCTAGATTTGGGAAATTTTCTGCTATAATTTCATTGAATAGGTTTTCTGGGTCTTTCATATGTCACTCAATCCCTTCTTCTATACCACAGATTCATAGGTTTGGTCTCTTAATCATGTTCCAGAGCTTTTGAACATTGTAGTCATGATTGCTTATTTTTTTCTTTATTGCTATCTGAATGTTGGTGATGCTTTCCATTTAGTTTTGTTATTCCCAAGATTTCTTTTTTCTTTTTCTTTTACTTTTTTCTTTCTTTCTTTTTTTTTTTTTTTTTTTTTTTTTTTTTTTTTTTTTTTTTTTTTTTTTTTTTTTTTTTTTTTTTTTTTTTTTTTTTTTTTTTTTTTTTTTTTTTTTTT
>VMDO01014296.1:14706-55170 GCA_007922755.1 Pedetes capensis | reverse complement strand
AATGCCTATATGATGGAGTGTATTGCCTATCTTGCCTTCTATAAGTTTTAAAGTTTCTGGTTTTATGTTGAGATCTTTTATCCATTTTGAGTTAACTCTCGTGTATATTGAGAGATGCGGATCCACTTTCATTTTTCTGCATGTGGATGACCATGTTTCCCAGCACCATTTGTTGAAGAGGCTGTCCTTTTTCCAGTTTTCTTGCTTTGCTCCTTTGTCGAAAATAAGGTGGCTATAGGTGTGTTGAGATATATCTGGGTCTTCTATTCTGTTCCAGATGTCTTTGGGCCTATTTTTGTGCCAGTACCAAGCTGTTTTTGCAACCACTGCCTTGTAATATAGTTTGAAGTCAGGGATTGTGATTCCCCCTGCATTAGATTTGCAGCTTAAAAGTGTTTTGGCTATACGTGGTCTTTTGTGGTTCCATATGAATTTTTGGATCATTTTTTCTATTTCTGTAAAGTCAGTCAGTGGAATTTTACCTCATAAGGTTTTCAATGGCTTATTGTTTTTCAGGATTACCTCTGGAGTGGATTGCCACATCCTTCTCCCATTTTTGTGGTGCTGGGAATCAAACTCGGGACCTCAGAGACTGCAGAGTGGTGCTCTACCAACTGTGCTAAATCCCAGCCCAGGGCAATCATAGAAAGGCAATAATGAGGAGAAACATAGAGATAAGAAGGGACAGAGGAAGGAGCTACATGGTAGTGTGATCACAAGCTGGTTATAGCGTCACAGTTTACAGTTGGTTGTTCAGTCCCATGGGACACTTCAAGAAGACCACATAAACCCATTACATAGCACACACATCCAGCAAGCATTTTCTTTGCTGGATTCTTCCTGCCTTCCTTCTGCCTCTCACTTGTCAATGTTTGCCCCTTAAAGGAGGGCAAGCATGTGGAGAAAAAGATGGCTAACAGGGGAGTGGAACAGGAGAGATAAAGAACTGCCTTTCAGGAAGTCACTGAGATTTATTTAGTCTCACAATGTAGGATTTAAAACAATTAGTGACTTCCAGGTTAGTGAGACATCTATTAATTTAACCTCTCTTGACTGGAATAGTCAGTCTTCTTTGATCTTTTTACCTTAGAAATAATTTGTTCATGATCCTTACACATGGAATACATGTATCAAAATAACACACTGTATCCTATACATGTGTACAATTAATATGTCAATTAAAAATTGCAAACTAAGAATTAGCTTATTCAGGCCAAAGTCATTTTTGATCAACAAAATCAGTCACACAAATGGCTGCAGACCCTAACACAGGGGAAGGCCTTCCTATGGTGTCCTGCATATCTTCACAGTGGCCATGTAAGTAAAGGTTGGCTACAGTTGCTAAATCTTAGTGGAAGTCCCTTTGATCCTCCTAGACTGAGATCATGGGAGGGTTGTAAGGAGGTGCTCCAAGGCCATTCTCATTCACCTCCCTGTCTATCAAGGAGGCTGTCCTGGCCCTGTTTCCCAATGTCTCCTGCATTCTGATGAGGTATGAGACTTTGCCTCATCCTCTTTGGGGTACAGCTGCAGATTGAAAAACTACTTAGCTGAAGCAGGGCACTGACTCCTAAGCAAGAAAGTGTCCTATTATGCAGGTTATAGTCATCTGGCCCCTTTTGTTTCAGTGTCACTCTGCAAAGGACACCAGAACCTCTCACTACTCTTGCTTTTGTTGTCCAGTAAGAAATAAATTTTCTAAGTAAAGGGTCGCTCATTGTTTCCTTACTGGCTGAATGTATCAGCCTAATCTTGCCTTGACAAATAGGCAGGGAATTTTGACTTTGTTTTTCCCTAATGAGATTCTTTTCTCTTTTTCTCTTTCCTCCTTATGCAGCCTACAGTGGGATAGACAGTAGGCAATACTCAAACTAATCATAAGACAGACATACATATGTGTATATACCTATAAAAAATAAAAAACAAGATCATGAAGTCTTTGTGAACATGTTAATAGAAGAAATGCAAAGAAGATATGAGTTATGTGGAACACTCCAACATGAAATCAGAAATTGATCTAAAATCTGAATTACCAAAAGCAATACATATTAATTTTCAAAATAAGGGAAGTAGATAAAGAAATAAGGTGCTTATACAAAACTATGTGCATTATAGCCCTCAATTTGTACTCTCAACAATTCAATTAACATCATAAAATCAAAGAAATTTTTCTACATTTGGAATATTTGTCACAAAATAAATATAAAAGTCTATCAGATAAAGCAAATCATGCATTGTATTTTTTTAATTTTAATTTTAATTTTTGCTTATTTTATTTCCTTGTTTTTTGAGACAAGGGTCTTGCTATATTGCCTTGAACGCCTTGAAGTCAAGTAGTCCTCCTGCTTCAGCCTACAAGTGGCTGATTAGCAGAACATGACACTGCGTCCAGCTCAAATTTTTATTTTAAGATTGGCTTCCAAGTATTTGTATTACTATCTTTTAATTTTTAAATTGGTTTTATTTGGTGTTAATTTTATGATAACTTTTTCTTTTATCAAATAATGATCATTTCTACACATCATTGAAATATGTGCTCTTGTCATATGCATTTAGAATTGTATCTTTAGCTATATTGAAATTTTTAGTATGACCCATTCCTCAAAAAATGATATGCCACTTATTATCATGGTCACTGACTGTTGTTTAAAAACAAGTAAATACTGTAAAAATACAGAATAACTTATCATTTGAGAATCCTATATTTGCACCTGAATTCTGTACCTGTCAGAAATTTAGAAACATTATAAAATGTGGATACTGTGGCTGATTGCCTTATTAACAAAGACTTTTTTTCCTTTTTAATTATCAAGACTTAAGACTTTTTTTCTCTCTCTAATTCATATGTCCAAACTATCTTAGTCATTCCAAACATTCTAATGAAAAGAAATAATGTCATATGCTTAAACAACCTGCAAATGGTTAACCTATAGAAGTTATAAAGGTTAACCCACACAAGTTATAAAAGCCTTTATAAAGGCTTACCTTTATAAAGGTGAGAATTTGATAGCTGTCTTGATAAACTTCAAGAGCTATCTTGAACAATAGAGGCTGTATTTATTCTATATGACACAAGAGGCAAGAGTTAGGATAAAAGAGATGGAGGTACAGGGAAGAAAATTTTGATTTTGAATATGTATAGCCTACAGCCATACCACTGTGGTGTCTGATCCTTTCACATCTCAGAAGCTAAGCAGGGTGGGGCCTTGGATGGGAGACTGCCTGGGAATGCCCGGTGTTGTAGGCTTAGAAGAAGGACCTGGCAACCCACTCCCCAAAACAATCAGCCATTGAAAATCCTATGAATAGCAGAGAAACACTGACAATAGTACCAGGCATGGCACAGTGTCTGGTAGAGTTTTCTTCTGTTGTACGTAGGGTCACAATGAGTCGGATACTCACTTGATGGCATCTAACAACAACAAAGTATATGTGTGTGTGTGTGTGTGTGTGTGTGTGTATATATATATATATATATATATAATCTCCATTTTTTTTAGAATTCTGAGAACTTTGAAAAGAGAATAGACTGTCAAGGAATAGCAATTTCCTGTCAAGGTGAAAAGCTAAAGCTAAACAATAACTTATTGGAGATATTATCAAAAGAACGCAAAAGTTTTTGATTCTTCCTGTCTCTTTTTATCAAATTTTGTCCTCTTACTGAGATACACAGGACATATATTAAAACTGCCATTTATGGAAGAGAATAATGAAAACTAACTAGTGTATTAGTTAGGATTCTTTGTCAATTATAAAGTAACTTGAGCTACCCTAAGCAAAAATAAAATACAGCATAAAGATTGAGTGGTAGCCAGGCACAGTGGCCCACACCTGTAATCCCAGCGGCTCAGGAGGCAGAGGCAGGAGGATTGCAAGTTCGAGAACAGAGGCAGTCTGTATAACTTAGTAAGACCCTGTCTCAAAAGTAAAAAAATGGGCTGGGGGAGCAACTCAGTGAGTGGTCCCACACTTGCAAAGCATGCAGACACAAGGCCCTGGGTTCAACCGCCAATACTGAAAAAAAAAAAAAAAAAAAAAGAGTGGCTATATAAATTTTAGTTGTACACAACTAAGATTAGATTTAAAAATTCAGAGTAGGGTGGGGGTGTAGCTCAGTCATAGAACACATGCTTAGCATACGCTTGGCCCTGGATTCCACCCCTGGCACTCCTTCTCCCCCCAAAAGTCAAACCTAAGTAAACATAATGTGAAACACCATCATTATCCTTAAGCATGACTAACTAAAATTAAATCAAATTTTAAATAAACTGACAACTCTAGGCTCTTGAAGACATGAATGAGGCTACCAGAGTTCCACAAAGGTTACTCCTACACTTCCATTAGCAACAGCTGGAATAGATTACAAGGAATTAATGTTTATTTTTATCTATTTATTTATTTATTTTTGTGGTACTGGGGAGCTGAATCCAGGACCTTATGCATGTTTTGCAAGTGTTCTACCACTGGGGTGCACCCCAGCCCATTATTCAGTTTTTTTATTTTGAGTCAGGGTCTCACTAAGTTATAAAGACTATCTCTGGCCTCAAATTCACTATCCTCCTGCCTCCACTTCCTGAGTCACTGGGATTACAGACATGCACTGCCACACCCAGCTCAGGAATTAATGTTTAAATGCTTAAGAATATATGTTTCAATGCATTTTAAAACACCGAGCAGTTATTTTTAAACTAATTGACAAGTCATTTTATACTTGGAATATAGACTTTGGTGGTTTTTGTTGTTATTGTATAAGCAGGACAATATCTATCCTTCTGAAAGATAGTCTGTAAACTGTAAAAGGACTATAAGAGAAATGAGAAGGATGATCAATAATCATGTATGGTTTCTTGAGATAGCTACTGTATAGTAAGTGGAAACAACAGTGATGAGAACAGATACGTTTTACTCTTCACTTCATGGTTGAGAAGAGCCTGTAATTCAGCTTCCAAATAAGAAAAGCAACAGGTACAGTACACTCCCATGGAATTATAGAATGTTACAGCTCAAAGGAACTTTGATATATTGGTCAACTATTGCTGTATAACAGATAATTCCAAAACTCAGTGGCTTAGGTAACTGAGGGTATAGCTCAGTGGTAGCACTGGCCTAGCATGGGCAAGGCCCCCATTCTATCCCCAGCACCGTGGAGGGGGCACTCTGTGGCTTAAGACAACAAACATTTATTTTCCTCACGAGTCTGTGTATTGGCTAGAGATTGGCTGATCAAGGCTGCACTGTGTTGGGATGATTCTCCTCAATATGTTTCTCATTCTCACTTGAATCACAAACAAAATAATAATAATATTCATGTTTTTTAAATTGCCACTTGCTGAAAGCTTATTATATGCCAGACTCTATGCTGAAAATATTTTCAAATATTACCTCCTTTACTCCTTGTAAAAACTAGGCTGTTGTTGTTGTTAGGTGCCGTTGAGTCGCCATCTAACTCATAGTGACCCTCACAGGGTTTTCAATGGCTGACTGTTTTGGGATTGCCTCAGGAGTCGATTGCAACATCCTTCTCCAATTTTTGTGGTGCTGGGAATCAAACCTAGGACCTCAGAGACTGCAGAACAATGCTCTACCAACTGAGCTAAATCCCCAGCAAAACTAGGTAGGACTGATTATTATCCTAGTTTTACAAGAGGAAGGAACTAAGAAGGAGCTTTCTCAAGCCCTTTAATTTAGTGGATGTTGAACCTGGAAACATAAACCCAAATCCGCCTGACACCAAACCTTGTGTTCTCAACCATTCTGCAATATCCTGCTTCACAAAATATGCTATTTCACCTTCAGGGAATTCTCATGGCTAAAAATTACTGAATTTAAAAGCATTCAGTGAAATTATTTTCTCTGTAACCTTTAGTTACTTATCTTAATTGGCCCTTGAGCACATTAAAAATATAACACTTCATAAACTAAGTGATATAGTAAAAGTACCTGAGAAACAGCATGTGTTCAACAAAGATTAATCTAAAGCATCCCCCAAATAGGCATAACAGTCACTGAGAAATATTCAAGTAGCCAAGGCCAGCACTAATTATAGTTTGTATTTATCAATTATACAGGAGACTACCCAACAAGGATGAACCCAATGTTTAAGTCCAAAAATACTGTGTCTGTAACATCTCTTTAATCTACCAGCCTATTGATTTTGTCTAAGAAGGAAATGAGTCCTAGATTGAATAAGCAACAGACAATTAGAAGGGAATGGGAAGATAATGGAAAATTAAATAACGCCTCTTAAAATTAATAAGCATATACCTTACTAAGAAGCAAATAGACCAAACCTATTGTTGACTTGTTCTTTATAATTGGAAACAAATTCAATTTGTTCAAAAGCAAAGTGTTGCATGTACTAAAGGTTTCCCTAATGTGACATGAGAAGACAGTACATAATCACTACTGAGGATAATAAGGTTGTTAAAAGATAATTTTCAAAATAGTAAAAACACAAAAATTAAATGAACATATACATTAAAGATTTTACTTAACTCATTAATTAATGAGAGTACCAGCAAGATGTTATAGGCTATTCAAAAAAGAATTAGAACAGACATAGGTAGGCAATTATGAAGGCTGAAGTCAATTTGCTAATAGATGAAAAAATATATATATATATACCTATATATATATACCTAGGTGTATATATATACCTACATATATACACCTAGATATATATATACCTATATATATACCTATATATATATATACCTATATATATATACCTAGGTGTATATATATATACACACACACACACACACACACACACACACACACACACACACACGAGTGCAGAGTGGCACTCTACCAGCTGAGTTAAACCCCAGCCCCATTAGTTATTAGGGAAATACAAATCAAAACCACAATATAATACTTTTTCATACTCATTAAGAAAGCAATTAATTTAAACAAATGGAAAATAATAAACTTTGATGAAGATGTGGAGGAATAAGAGCCAATGTGAATTGCTGATAGAAATGTAAAATGGTACAGATACCATGGAAAACAATATGACAGCTGCTCAAAAAGTTAAAGATAGAATTCCCATATGATCCAGAAATTTCAGTTCTAGATATATATCAAGAAGAATTGAAAGCAAGGGCTCAAACACATATCTGTACTTGTATATGAATGTTCACATCAGCATTCCTCACTGATGGAGGTCAGAACATGGTATGGTTTGAATATAAAAAGTCCTGTACAGGCTGGTATGTTGAATGCTTGTTCCCAGGTGGTGGTGCTCTTTTGGAAGGTGATGGAAACTTTAAGAGATGGGGCCTACCTGGTGGAAGCAGGCCACTGTGGATGTGCCTTTGGAGGTTATACCTGGTCCCCATTCCCTTCCTCTCTCTCTGCCTCCTGTTCACCATGAAGTAAGCAGCCTTTGCTATGATGTTCTAACTCATCACTGGCCCAGAACCAACAGAGCCAACGACCATGGCTGAAATCTCTAAAACTACCTGCCAAAATAAATCCATCCTTATTTAAGTTGCTCGTGTTAGGTATTTTGTCACAGTGATAAAAACCATAACTAATATAGGACACATTATTCCAAAATATTTCAAACTGAAGGAACTTGAGAAAATAGCAGAAATAAAAAATTCGTTCCTACCTTCCCTCAAGCTGGAGTAGGTCATAAAATTTAGGAAGGATTTCCTTAAAGCAGGTCATAAGACCCTGATGTAAAAGATACTCTCCCTATACACAAAGGAAAGTAGTCAAGACCCAGGATGTGAAGGGGAATGTGAACAAATACATCTTGCTAAGTTTCCCAAGTTTATTATCATTAAATCATATCCCTTTGTCCCATCCTATTTTTCCAAGTCCATCCACTTTGGCATAAAATACACAAATTTAACCTCTTTATTTGGGTCTTCACTACCTTATGAAAGCTCACATGTCACCTGGAAGTGATATTAAGTATACTTGTGTGCTTTTCTCTAGTCAATCTCTCTTTTATCATAAGGGCCTCCTCCATGAATGTAGGATGAGTGAGGAAAAACCACTTCTCTTCTCATACATCACAGTAACAGAAAGTTAGAAACAACCCAAATGTCCATCAACATATGAATGAATAAACTAAATGTGGTATATACATATAATATTATCAAGCTGTGAAAAAGAATGAAATTCTAACATGTGCCACTGCATGATGAACCTTTCAAAATAGAAAGGGAAGTGAAATAAGCCAGACAAAAAGACAAATAGTGTATGATCCACTTATATGAATTACCTAGAATAGTCTAATTCATAGAAACAAATGGAGAATAGAGGTTTTGAGGAGAGAAGGTCTGGGGAACTATTGTTTAATGGGCACAGTGTTTTTGTTTAGGTGATAAAAGAAAGGTTCTAAAAATGGATAACAGAAATAGCTGCACATCAATGTGAATGTACTGGAGGCCACTATATTGAACAAGTAAAAAAGCTAACATGGTAAATTTTATGTTGTGTGTGTTTTACCACAATTAAAAAAAAAATCATTGGTTGGAAGTTAAATAGTTTCCAAAGATGTTTTAGAGCTATAGACTTTCCAAACTGTTTTCTATTTTAAATGTCTCTAATATTAATTAGTTAATTCCATATGCTGAGTCTTTCTACTGGACACAGTGCTAGGTGTTACTCAGAACACGGGTCTGAATATTATCGGAGTTACTGGAGAGCTGCAGCAAAACCTTAGTCATAGTGTTCACCATTTGAAAGGAATTCAGGCATGACCTAGAAAATTTAGCACAGAACATAGAAGGACTTAATGTAAAGAGATAGTTTGCCTTTAAGGAATAACTACTAGGGAAAACTGAGGCACCTGCACACACTTGGCTAAATCTGGGAAGAGCAGCTTGGAGAAACTTCAGTTCTTTTGGTGAATCAGCCTAAGATTAGAATGTTCCCCAGGCAGGGTGGGGGGTCGGGGGGTGGGAGACAGAGTGCAAAAAGAAGACATGTTTGCAAGTCCCTTTACAAGGACAAACACCTTGGATAGACAGAGAAGATGGAGGCCTGGAGAGAAGGGGCAACAAGCATGCAGCTGCCCAAAGAGAAGGTAGGAAGTTGTGCATGCAGCTGCCTGAGAGAAGGGGGAGGAGAAAAAAGAAGAGGCTAGGGCACATGTTCTCTCTAGTTTTCTTTAAACTAGTTTTGTTGAACTCAGATTCTCCCTTCCTCAGACAGTAGGAAGGTAAAGTCTCTTGTTCAATAATCTTTTGTAGTGTAGGGTATATGGAACCTAGGGTCTTTGTTTTATAAAATGACTTAACGGACTTTTTTGGCATATTTCAAAATGGGCCAATACGTGGATGCCTTGGAATGGCCTGCCTTTGTTTATAACCTGGGGAGTCCAGCAGACATTGAGTGTAAGGTCCATTAGAATGTCCTTTTTATTTTTAACTTTATTGTTTATTAGTGTTGTTTTTTTAAGTTTATGTACAATTTAATGGGTTTCATTCCCTGTGGCATCTGATCCCGTCAGATCTCGGAAGCTAAACAGAGTAGGGCCTAGTTGGTACTTGGATGGGAGACAGCCTGGGAACACCAGGTGCTACAGGCTTGGGAGATGGACCTGGCAACCCACTTCCAAAAATCAATCCACTATTGAAAACCATATAAGTAGCAGAGAAGCACTGACAATAGTGTTTTGCCTGTTGTATGTAGGGTCGCTATGAGTAGGATACCAACTCCATGGCACCTAACAACAACAAAAATGGGTTTCATTATAACATCTCCATACGTGCATAGTGTTGTACATTGCTCATGTTCAACTCCCCATCACCCTCTCATGACTCCCCTAGAATGTCCTTTTTAATGTTCTGGGTGTTTTTTCTCACACATGTCGTGGCTGAAAGTGGGAGCCATGTTAAAATCCCTTCTTCTCCATTGCCCTGCTAATATCTTAACTGACCTGCCTAACACCAGGCATAGCAGAAAATGCAAAATTATAAGGCATTTTTCACCAAAATCCATCATTTAATTCTTCCTAAAATGAAATTTTTAAAAAATTGTTTGATTTTTTGTTTTATTTTCTTTTATTGGGAAAAGGTTGTTAGTAGGTACACTGAGGGGAAAAGTTCTTTCTTGTTAGGAATAAGTGTGTGTTTTATCATTGAAGAAAGTTAAATGGATTATTTTTTAACTGTGGGACTTTTCATAGCCTTTAATATGCTAATGTGTATTTTAAATCTCCACAACAGGATTTAGTAAGTGACATTCCTAAGCTTATTTGATCAAGAATTCTTTGTTCTCTTGAAGCTCAATTAATTAATGTCTCCCTTTGTACTGTACCTACAGAAGTTGAGCTACAGACATATAAGCTGTGGGGGGTGAGGGGGACTCTCTATACAGGGTTACACATATTATGCAATCTGAAAATATGGTATAAGTATGTGGCTTATTATATCTCAGTGTTCTAGAATGTGTACATGATGAGTTTAATAATTTAAAAAATTTTAAATGTAGATTAAATACTAGAGACAAAAAAGTAATTGTGTAAAGTACTTTCTTACCTCAATTTACAGTGCTTTATCTTCTTTTAACAGCATTAATACTCTGGGAAAAAAATTATTAATGGAGATTATATTAATCAGCTAGTGTGTTGCTATGAAAGAGAAACCAACCCAAGCAAACTTATGGGAAAATGTATTTGTTGGGGGCTCACAGTTAGAGGATCAGTCCATAATGGTGGTAGAGCAGGCATGGCAGCAGCAGAAGGCAGGACCTGTGGCTGAGAACCTTACTTCTTTACTATCAGAAAGCAGAGAACAGGAAGCATGACTATAACCACAGGTCCAGGTAAAAACCTCCAAAGTTGCACCCCCAGTAACTTATTTCCATTAAGCAAACTACAATCCCACCTCCACATAGCCTCCACAAACAGCATCACTAGCTGGGACCAAATGTTCAAACACATGGTTTTTGGGGGACATTTAGATCCAAACCATAACAGATTATGCTGAAAACTATATGTTTAACTTCTAAACATTTTTAATAATTAAAAAACCAGAACTTGATTCCTCATTCTTTTCTTGATAAAAGAATCCCTAATAAGTTGTATCCAATTAGTACTTTTGAAGACCTGTTTTTCTCTCTGTCTTTGGATAATTGCAAAGTTTTTGGGCTTTTTTTTTTTTTTCACCTTCTTCTTTTAGAGACAAGGTCTTACTTTGTTGCCTAGGATTGGCCTGAAACTCCTGGGCTCAAGCAATCCTCCTGCCTTAGCTTCCCTTTGGCTGGGACTACTAACACATGCCACAATGACTAGCTTTTGAAGATAATTGTAATTCTGTAATTTTAACATGTCTCTGTTTCCCTCATTATTAGACCTAGTTTTAAGTCATAACTTTCAACAATATATTCCTACATTATCTACATAGTCTCCAGTTTTTCATCATTTCTTCAAAATTAATTTAAGTACTGTATTGATTAGAGCTAATGATATAGCAAATTAGAGCGCAATTCATGATTTTAATATTGGCATAAATTATGTTTCCATTAGTAGTATCACATTTGTGTGTATAAAATATCAAGGGAAAATGCATTAGAATATTTCTATATCATATATATATAGTGCATGAATTTTTACTTTTATAATAATGGGATAGAACCTAGGGGCTTACCTATGACTGGCAAGCTAGCCCTCTACCACTGAACTATAGCCCCAGAAGCACTAGAATATTAAATAAGTGTGTAAGCATTAAGAAGGGAGAAAAAGTTACCAAATATCTGGCTCAAACATCTGGCTATGAAGCCCAATGTGATGGTGTGAATGTTCGCTTATTAGTGAAAGATGAAAGTCTAGATTCAGCATAGAAAAGAGAATTTAGATGTGTACATATATAGTGAATGTGTACCTATATATATCAAATGGTGATGCAAGTTATTTGAAAATCAGGCATTCTAAAGCCTAGGACTGCCTGAAATAGAACAACAAACAACATGAAATTAGAGGTCAAAGGTAAATTCCTGCTGAATACCTATGGAGGCCTTCTTGGAGGAGGACATATTTGGGCTGGCTGCTGAAAGAGAAACAGGAGATTCCCACAATTTTTTTCCAGATGGAGCAGAGACTGAGATGTGAAAGCACAGGGACAAATATCTAGAAATGTAATTTTGTAGTGCAAAGTATAGAACACATGAGGGACATAGAAATCAATGAGACTAGAAAAAAATAGATTGAGGCCAGATCATTAGTACTAACAAGTTTAGACTTTATTCTCTATGTAATTTGGAGCTAAAGAAAGTTTTTGAGCAGAGGGCATGATCTATGTTTCAGAACAATTACTCTGGTGGGTCCATGGGAATAGATGAGACTAGAATGAAGCAGGGAGGCTAATTAGGATGTTATAAATTGTCCAGGGAGAAATGATGAATACTTGATTGAACAGAAAGGAAGCAATAAGTAGGAGAGACATTTCAAAAAATTAACTGAGCTTCCTGAGTGAGTAAATCAATTAGAAATGCATTTGGATGCAATAAATTGAATTTCTGTTGAATGTGGCTTAATGTACATGGGCTTATTTTACTCTAGCACCAGCAAGTTGGTAACAGCTGGTGTTGGGGCCAAAAGTTAACAATATCAGTGACAGCATTTCTCAGTTTTTGTGGTTTTTCTCTCATGCTCTTGAACAACCCTCTCCTCCTGAACCTCCTTTTAGTTATGATTGGCCAAAGCTGGGTCATATGGCAGTCTCTAGCTGCAGTGGAAGCTGATAAAAGTCGGGGGAAAGTAATGTCTGGATTATCCTAGACTGATCCACAACTAGGAGGTGATCACATTATCCTTCTGAAAAAGAATTAGCAAGGAATATATAGGCACTAGATATTAGATGGACAATTAATAGAGCTTGCCACATTATGAATTGCACAGGGGAGTATAATGAGTTGAAGAGTGTCCTTCCACAATTCCTGTCCACCCTGAAACTTAAAGTATGACCTTATTTTAAAAATACGCCAATACCCCAGTGGAGGAGCTAAGGTCAACATCAAATTTCAGATATTTAAAATAGATGAAAAATAAAACACAGTTAAGTGCATTGTTGTGGGCAATGGTGCTGTTGGTCAAACATGTCTCCTGACATCCTACACAAAAAGCAAATTTTCATATGAGTATGTATCAAGCGTGTTGTTGTGTTTTGTTTTGTTTTGTGGTGCTGGGAATTGAACTCAAGGCCTTGCACATGCTAAACAAGTGCTTTACCATTGAGCTATTCCCCCAGTTCTATGGACCATTTTTTACAACTAGGAGTCACAGTCACGAGTGGCAGAAAGCCATCTACTCGTGGATTTTTCAGCAAGAGAATTATGATGGATTATAAAACATTGAGTTATGTCCAAACATACATAGTCCTAGTCTGTTTTTCAGTGGTCTGCCTTCATATGAAAATGAGAAAGAAAAGCAGGTACCTGAGCTAACTCATTATTGTCCAAACTCTCCTTTCTTGCTTATCAGGACCCAAAAAGTGGGTGTATGATTAGCTCATCACTGTCCAAAGAACATTTCTTGCTTGTTGATCTCAGTGATGACCCATGTGCTACTGAGAAACTTGCAAAGAACAAACAGAAGCTTGTCCATCACTCCAGACACTGCTGAAAACCTTCTCCATGATTTGATGGCTGTCGAGTATGTGGAGTGTTGTATAATCATACAGAAAAGCCTAAAGAATGTATTTGATGAATCAATATTGGCTGCCCTGGAGGTATGTGCTGCTATGAACATCTCTATCTCTCCAGATCCATTTCTGCACAGCTGGTATTGGCATCATACTAAAAGCAATGTCTAACTCAAACTAAAGATTAAAAATTAATATTTGTTTTTGCAATGATGACAAGTACCCTGCATCTACTCACATCCCCTCATATGAGACAAAGCCCATATAGTTCTCTTTCCTATCCCAGTACTACTTAATTTTCAGTAACTGTGTATTGTCAAAAAGGTGATCAGTAGTAGGTATTTTGCTGTTTCAAAAACTTTTTTCATTGTTGCAAAGAAAGACATGCTTATGATAACTCTGTCTTTGACAATTTGAATTGTTGAAGTTGCTATTAATTCTACTCTAGAGAGTAATCTGGGATATCCTAATGTTATTGTGTTTATTTTTGCTTGTTTGTTTGTTTCTTCTTTTGGCAGGAAGAGCATATGTGTTTGGGGGTGTTTCCTTAACCTTTTTTTTATATACATTAACCACTAGAAAGCCCTTAAAAGAGAAGAGAATGATTTTTTTGTCCACATTCCACTTCCTAAATCTAATTTAGAAAGCATATTCCCCACTGGATGCTCTAAGAAAGGAGTGTAGTAAATGCCTCACCTAATAATATACTCCTTTTTGAAAGCTGCCTTTTCTCTCCATCTTTGAGTGGACACAATATTTGATGACATTCATGGAAGTGTGTGGAACTTGTCTTGCCTCTTCTCTTTCCTAGGATAAACTATCTGACTGGGATGTTCAAGGAAATGTTTGCCATTTGCTGATCTTTTTAAAAGTTAATTCCTAAATTGTTTCACTGAAAGCTGGGCACTGGGGTGCATGCCTGAAATCTGAACAATTCAGGAAGCAGAAACAGGAGAATTGCAAGTTCGAAGCCAGAGCCAGCCTGCATATCTTTATCAAGACCCTGATTCAAGATATAAAAGAAAAGAGGGTTGGAGGTGCAGTCCAGTAGTAGAAAGCTTGCAAACTATGTTCAAGTCCCTGGGATCAACCCCCAAGCTCCGTAAGAAATAAATGACAAATACTTTCACTGAAAAGTATTGCACCTTCTGAAATACACCAAATGAATTGAGTTCATACATTAAAAAACAAAAACACAGGGTCTCTGCCAATGTAAATAAGGTAAGGATCTTGATGTGATCATATTGGATTAGGATGAACCCTAAATCCAAAGTGTGTCCTTGTCACTGCCAAAGATGAATAAAGTCAGATACTAGTTAGTGTGGTAAGGACAGATTTTATTCAGTGATGAACTACTCTAATTGGCAAGGTAATCTAGCATGAACTGAGCTCAACTTCTATTCATTTTAAAGTGAGGATGACAGGGGAAACAATGGTGAAGAGAATCAAGAGGTATAAACTGAACTGGGAATGTGGTAGAGTGCCAGCCTATCATGCACAAGGGCATGGGATTGGTTCATGGGAAACTCAGTAGAGTTGGCTAATTGGTTCTGGTCAGAGCCATGTTTCTAACTCCAAACAGAGACTGGGATGGAAGGGCCCTACCATTAGGTGTCCACTGAAACAAACAGTAAATTCTTTGGGTAGACTTACACTTCCAAATAGCAACATAAAAGGACTGGAGTGGTAATCTCAAGGATGAGACCCTGAGCTGTTAGAGACTCTGCTGGTATTTGTTTGAGTCTTTCAGTGATGGTGGAGGAGAGATGGGGGCTGGACAAAATCATCTGTGCTGAAAATCTGTACACTTTATCAACCAAGTTTGAAGTCTGCTTGAGAAGAAAACCCAGAGGAGCCTGATTGGAGTTTGGTCAAGGTAAAAATCTTTGCCATAAGAGATAGACACAAAGTTAAGTAGACCACAGGAAGATGGAGGCAGAAAATGGAGACATGTTACCACAAACCAAGGAATTAGGATGCACTGGAGCTAGAAGAGGTAAGGAAAGACTCCCCTAGAACCTTTGGAAGGTGTATGGCTCTGCTGACACCTTGATTTCTTTTTTTCTTTCCTTCCTTCCTCCCTTCCTTCCCTCCTTCCCTACCACCCTCCCTTTTGGGCTGGAGGTCAAACTTATGACCTCACACATGCTAAGCAAGCACTCCTACTACTGAGCTAGGGATTGAGCCCAGGGTCTTGCACATGCTCAGCACACGCTCTATCACTGAGATTTTCCTCAGATCCTCAAATTTTTGTAGTTATATGCCACTCAATGTATGCTAATTTGTTACAGCATCTGTAGGGACCTAATACATGGAGTTAGAGAGAGACATGTCTAAGCATTGTTGTGGTTGTTATGTACCATCAGGTCAGGTCTGAATGGAAATACTATCTGACACTGTGCCACGCCCAGTACTCTGTCAGTGCTTCTCTGCTATTCATTGGATTTTCAATGGCAAATTGTTTCAGAAGTGGATTACCAGGTCCTTCTCCCTAGCCTACAGTACCTGGTCTTCCCAGGTAGTCTCCCATCCAAGGACTAACTAGGCCAACTCTGCTTAGCTTCCAACATCAGGCAGGATCCAATGCTAGGGTGCTATGGCTGCGGATGTGTCTAAGCATAAGGGCATGGAATAGGATATTGTGGGGCCTCAAAACACAATACCCTAAAGTATGGCATCTAGGCATGCCAAGTATTTTGAACTGAAAGACAGTGGGAGGGCCTCAGAAACAAAGTCCCTCTGACCTTTCACTCCTTCATGTCTTCCACCTTTTTCCCCAAAGTGAGTCAAAGAAGCCAGAATTCCTTTTCCCCAAGGTGATTCATGTTAGGTGCCGCAGAGTCGAGTCCAACTCATAGCGACCCTCATAGGGTTTTCAATGGCTGACTGTTTTGGGATTGCCTTGGGAGTGGGTTGCCACGTCCTTCTCCCATTTTGTGGTTCTGGGAATCGAACTGGGGACCTCAGAGACTGCAGAGCAGCGCTCTACCAACTGAGCTAAATCCCAGCCTAAGGTGATTCATAGAAACTAGAATTCTTCTCCCACAAAGCAAGCTGTAAAACCAAGAAAGGTCAACTTCTCCCTTCTCCTTTGAAGACCCTCGTTCTAGAGAGATCTGTCCCATATCTAAGAAGAAGGAAAGCTACACAGAGAGGCCAAGAGGAATCAAAACAGACAGGCCTTGCTGCAGGGCTTTAAACCTATGGAAAATTGGGTTCAAGTTTGGGTGTGGGTTTATAATTTTTAAATTTAGCTGGTTTGTGTTCAGTTCAGGATTGGCTCTAAGTCCTATGTGTAAAGCTGGGTACATTGCTGTATGCCTGTAATCCCAGTGACTTAGGAGGCTGAGGCAGGAGGATCACTAGTTCAATACCAGAGGCAGCCTGTGAAATTTAGCAAGACCCTGTCTCTAAATAAAAAAATAAAAATAGGCTGGGGGTGCAGCCCAGTGGTAAGGCACTTGAAAAGTATATGCCAGGCCCTGGGTTCAACAGCCAAATACCACAGAAAACAAAAACAAAAACAAAAATCAAAAACAATAAATCCTGCATGTAGATAGCAGGCCTTCAAACCAAACCCAATCCTGACCCAGACCCTGAACCCGTTCTGCTTCAGGCATTTGAAAATTTTTTCTGAATCTGAACCTAAATTGGAACTCAGTGAGAAATTGGTTTGCGTTCAAGATTTTTTGTTTGTTTGTTTTGTTTTTGTATCATTACCTATTTAAAATTTTTTAGTTGAAAAAAATTATCTACACATGGGATTAAAAATTTAAACCCCAACCTGAATTGAATCTAAACCCTCTAAATTTCTACATATTGAACCCACACCTGAACCTGAACACAATGTTTCATGGATTTGAAGCCCTACCTTTCAGAGTTGTCCATCTAAGTTTATTTCCACTAGATTATCCCTTGTTTCCAATTACAGTTCTAAATGGCTGTCCTTTCTACAACCAACCTTAACCAAAAAACAGTTACCCGCAAGTCTTTGAGTCTTCATTTCTGAAGTCTCCCATTCACATAAAACTTTGATTATATACATCTGTTATGTTTTTCTCACGTTAGCCTGCCTTTCATTATGGGAGTGTCACTTGTGACCCTCATGATGGATCAGAAAAGGTATCATACCTTCCTGTCCCAGTAATATTAATAGTATGGGTTGAACATGTTGACTGTAAGACATTTGGAAAATATTCATAGGGATGTTAAATAAGAATTAGAATTATGAATTTAAAATTGAGAAATAATAAAGACACTTCTTAATGGAAAAGAAAAGTAAAATTTACCAATAGTTAATAACATAAAATAAAATATGATTATAGACTTAACTGACCACTTCCTCACAATTATTTCCCTGTCATCTCCAAATTCTATTCGTGTGTGGAAGGAATAGAAGAGAAAGCTACCACCACTGAGGGTTAATGAATATGGTGCAAAAGGCCCAATGAATATCCAGAAACTAAGTTTGGAAATAGTCATTAGCAGCATTTTGATTTCCTATTTGCCTTAGTAGCAAATTCAGCAGCACTTGCTAAACTGCCCTGTAGATTACTGTCTCTATTAGTTTTTTAAATAAGAAAACAATAAGCACTAAGTACAGTGTTGTTAGATCCTCAGTGCTTCTAATATAATTTGTTCATATTTGTACTATCAGATTTATCCCACTGCATTGCAATTATCTTTTGGTCTCCCACTCCAAATTCTGAGTTTCCTAAAGATGATGGACCATTTTTCATTCATTTTGAATTTCAATTACCTTGCACACCAATTAGCAGTTAAGTAATTTATGTAACATCTGTTGGATGAGTTGTAATAACGGATAAGTTGTTCTAACAATACTGGTAAAGAGCATAAGCTCTTGACTTAGGCTACCTGGGAGAAATCTTGATTCTACTGCTTATTAACTTTGTAACCCTAGGCACATTACTAAACCTCTCTGTACCTGTGCCTCTGTTTCCTCATCATAAAGTGGAATAATAATACCCTTGTCTTAGGTCAGGATGCCATAAAAATACCATGGACTGAGTGGCTTAAACAACAAATTTATTTCTCGTAGTTCTAGAGACTGAGAAGTTCAAGATCAAGGTGGCATCAGATTCAGTATCTGGTAAAGGCCCTCTTTTGAGTTTTTTGACAGCTGGCTGAGAGACAGATCATCTCTCTAGTGTCTCTTTATAGAAGAGCACTAATCTCCATCATGACGGCTCTACTCTCATGTCCCAATTATCTCCCAGAGGACCCACCTCCAAATACCATCACTGGGGATTTTAGGGTTACAACACAGCAATTTGGGGGAAGGGCACAAACATTCAGTCCATAATCACCACATAAAATTGTAGTGATTAAGTAACTTAATGCATTTAAAAGTCCTCAGAAGAGTACTAAATATAGAGTATGTACTCAATACATGATCAATATACACAAATATATTGTTGTTGTTGTTGTTGTTAGGTGCCGTCGAGTCGGTTTCTGACTCATAGCGACCCTCTGTACAACAGGGCAAACACTATTGTCAGTGCTTCTCTGCTGTTCATAGGGTTTTCAATGGCAGATTGATTTTTGGGAGGGGGTTGCCAGGTCCTTCTCCCAAGCCTACAGCTTCTGGTGTTCCCAGGTGGTCTCCCATCCAGGTACTAACCAGGCCCGACCCTACTTAGCTTCCGAGATCTGACGGGATCGGATGCCACAGGGCTACGGCTGCAGGCACAAATATATTACTGAATTATTAAATAAAGCCTTTTGACATTTCATACTATTATCCATTCCTGCTTTCTTTCTTATTTTATATCTTCCTGTTTATTTCTTTTAGCAATTTTATAATCTACAAATTAATTCACTTGTCTAGACTCGATGACACCTAACACCACCACCACCATATAAATAAGGCCTATAAGTGAAAACCTTGTCTATTAAGTTCTCCTATTCCATGCTTCACACACCATCTATACACAGTAGAGGTCAGTAACAGTTTGTTAAAAGAATAAATTGATGAAAGATCAATTTCCTTATCTTCTGTGAAGTCCAGTTGAAATCTTTCTCAAATAGTTAACATTCAGATTCCTAGTTCAGAGTTAATAGAAAGCCATCGTGCAGGAATAAACAGACTTACAGGCAGATCTGGAAAAGGATTTCCCATTATTTCTAGGACTGTTGTTAGGTGCTATTGAGTCAGTTTGACTCGTAGAAACTCTACTTACAACAGAAGGATATATTCCCTGACACTGTGCCATGCCTGTCACCATTGTCAGTGCTTCTCTGCTATTCATAGGATTTTCAATGGCTGGTTGTTTTGAGAGTAGGCTGCTAGGTCCTTTTCCCAAGCCTATGGCACCTAGTATTCCCAGGCAGTCTCCTAGCCAAAGACTAACAGGCCAGACTCTGCTTAGCTTCCAAGATCAGACAAGATTGTATACCAGAGTGATACGGCTGTTGACATTTCTAGGACTCACTACCTGAAAATGAGATAATACTTTGAATCACTACAATAGCACATTCATTTCTATACTTTCCTCTTTCTGAGAGGCATGATTCCAATCTCACACCTAGTGTTCTACTCTGACTTCCTATACTGCCTGTTCTTCAGGGTAGTTTTGACATTCAGGTAACTAACAAGAGTATCATGATCTCAGAGAAAGACTGATCTGCCCACTGGAATAAGGTTAAAGGTTGTTCAGCTCAGTTGATAGAGTGCTGCTCTGCACTCTCTGAGGACCTGGGTTCCATCCCCAGCACCACAAAAGTTGGGGAAGGAAGTGACAGTCCACTCCCGAAGTAATCCTGAAAAAATCAGCCACTGAAAACCCTATGAGGGTCACTATGAGTCAGGCCCAACTCTACGGCATCTAAGAACAACAACAACAACAACAACAACAATAGTATCATGTCCTCAGAGAAAGACTTATCCACACACTGGAATAAGGTTGAAGGTTGTTTCATATGCATTTTCTTGTGTGAGTATGATTTATAGAGAAAGTCAACATTGACAATTTGGCTATTTTTAGCTACTTTTAGTAGCTTCTACTGGATACTAAGGTGGCTGGGATTTAGCTCAGTTGGTAGAGCGCTGCGCTGCAGTCTTTGAGGACTGGAGTTCAATTCCCAGCATCGCAAAATGGGAGAAGGGCCTGGCAATCCACTTCCAAGGCAATCCCGAAACAGTCAGCCATTGAAAACCCTATGAGGGTCGCTATGAGTCGGATACAGACTCGACGGCACCTAACAACAACAACATTGGATACTAAAAGGATTTGTGAAATGAACAGAAACAGAATCTTTATAGCATTAAATGTTTCAAAACCAAAATGCAAAGTATCTTCATTTAACATAAAGCCTTCCACATGGTTTCCTTCTGCCATTCTTTGATACGTTTTTTCAGAAAGATAGCAAAGAAGGAATAATATGTAAACATTTTAATCATTTCTAACTTGCCATCTGCAACAATCCACCATGCCAAAATCAAACAGGGTGGGATCACTTCTCCATTTCCTTAAAGTCACCAAGGACAGACAAGCTCAGGACATACTGTATTTGAAGAAAAAGGGATGACTGGTGAGGTGGCAGTGACAAATCTGTTCTAGGCTCAGCTCATTTTACTGAAGAATGTGTGTCCCCTTCTGACATTTATCAAAAGAAATTCAATTTCATAAGAAGAAGGATGTCAAATAATAGTACATTGCTAACACTCATTTTGCTGCTGTCAGAAGGGCTGAAGGGGGCAAAAAGGAAAACGGTGGATAGAAGAGAAAGTGCTTCTGGAAAGAAACAAACAAGGTGGTAAGGTCAAGCTGATATACTTGTAACTTGAAGACATTTCTAATTAAATCACCCATTTTTGAGATCCTCATGAGTGCCTGGTTCACACTTTGGAAAATCAGCATTCATTCTTCCAAAGGTAAGGAATGACACAAAGTAGGGTCTTTGCATTGTGTTGTGTGGCTGCAGTTGTACTCCATCAGGGAGGAAAGCTAATGAAGCCTGGCCAAATCCCACAGCATTAGGTACAATGACATGCACCCTGCAGGCAGCAATCAATATTTTCTTATAGTGTTGATGAGATTTTTCTCTGGCAGAACAGGATATTCTGGGTCAAAAAATAAATAAATAAAATAAAACCAAAAGTTGTGACAGAGGTATTAGAAAAAGAGAAGTCAGGTTAAGATCGAAGGAAGGAATTCCATCAGGAGACTAATGATGAAGCTGACAAAATACTGTAACAAGTAATGGTGTTTGACCATACTGCATAAAAATATTGGATTAAGGAATAAATTAAATCACTTTCTCGGTGAGGGGTTTCTGCAGGACATAAGCAATTAGGCTGCCTTCTAGAAAAGACAGGAAATTTGATTAACAGATCCAAAAAGACAGCATAGGGAAGATAGGTTTAAAACACTAGGAGGTAAATCACCAACTGTTATGCAAATTGACTTTTCCCAGAATGGTGGATAATTTCAATCAAGGTTGAAACACACATTTTTTTCTCTTTTTAAACATCAACATTCTCTGGCCTTAAACTAGTCATTGAGTTTAGCAATAAGAACCAAAGGAGGTTTATATTAAGTAAATGCTACCTATGCGTATATTCCAGTCACGGTCTCCTGAGCCAGGGAAGGAGATACTACAGGAAATTTAACCATATGAATTTTTGGATTCTTTTTTTCTATTTCTGCAAAGTCTGTCATTGCGATTTTAATGGGAATTACATTATAAAGCTGTAAATTGCTTTTGGTAGTATAGCCATTTTTACAATATTGATTCTCCCAATCCATGAGCTAGGGAGTTCCTTCCATCTTCCTTATTCTCTGTGATTTCTTTCTGTAATATTTTGAAGTTTTCTTTGTAGAGATCCTCAGGGTTTTTTGTTAGACTGATTCCTAAGTATTTAAATTTTTGGTGGGCTATCATGAAAGTGATTGTTGCCCTAATTTCTTTCTCTTCCTGTTCACAATTGATGTAAAGGAAGGCTACTGATGTTTAAGTGTTAAGTTTGTATCCTGCTACTTTGGTGAAAGAGTTAATTAGGTCTAAGAGTTTTCTCTTAGCAGGGTTGGGCCTGGTTAGTACTTGGATGGGAGACTGCCTGGAAACACTAGGTACTGTAGGCTTGGGAGAAGGACCTGGCAACCCACTCCCAAAAATCAATCCACCATTGAAAACCCTATGAAGAGAAGCACTGACAATAGTGTTTCATCTATTGTACATAGGGTTGCTATGAGATGGACATTGACTCAGTGGCACCTAACAACAACAAGAATTTTCTAGAGGAGTTTTTGGGGTCCTTTAGGTAAAGGATCGTGTCATCTGCAAATAAGGATAATTTGACCTCTTTCTTGCCTAAGTGTATCTCTTTGATTTCTTTCTCTTGTCTGATTGCTCTGGCTAAGACCTCAATCACAATATTAAATAAGACAGGAGAGGGTAGATATCTATGTTTTGTTCCTGATCTTAGAGGAATTTGTTTCAATTTTTCTCCATTTAATATGATATTTGATGTAGGTCTGTCATAAATGGCTTTTATGATGTTGAGGTATTTCCCTATCATGCCCATCTTCTCCAGGGTTCTTTACATGAAAAGGTATTGCACTTTGTCAAAGGCCTTCTCAGCATTGATTGAGATGATCATGTGATTTCTGTTTGCAAGTCTCTTGATATGTTGAATAACATTGACTGATTTTTGTGTGTTGAATGAGCCTTGCATCTGTGGAATGAACCCTACTTGATTCATGGTGTGTGATCTGTTTTGAAAATTCATTTGGAAACACTAAAGATTATATATAGCCAAATAATCTTAAGCTGCAAAATCAGCCAGAAGGAATCATAATATCTGATATTAAACTATACCACAAGCTATAGTAGCAAAAACTTCTTGGTTCTGTCACAAAAATAGGATTGAAGAGCAATGGAACAGTATTGGAATTCCAGAAATAGAGCCACACAACTTCAGCCACCTGATCTTTGACAAAGGGACTAAGGATGCAAAATGGAGAAAAGACAGTTACTTCACAAAATGGTGGTAGGAAAATTGGATATCCATCTGCAGAAAAATGAAAATAGACCCATACCTCTGAATTTGCACAAGAGTCAAGTCAAAATGGGCAAGAGACCTCAATATAAAACCAGAAACCTTAAAATTACTAAGGAAAAGGTAGGAAACATACTCCAACACATAGGCATAGGAAAATAGTTCCTGAACAAGACTCCAGTTGCTCAGGAAATCACACCAAGAATTCATAAATGGGATTACATGAAATTAAAAACTTCTGTACAGCAAAGGAAAGAATCAACAGGGTTAAGAAGAGCCCATGAAATGAGAGAAAATCTTCACATTCTACATAGCCAATGGAGGACTAATCTCTAGAATTTATAAAGAACTCAAGAAAGCAAATCCCAATACAAAAAATAACCTAATACACAAGTGGGCAAAGGAAATGGACAGATAGCTCTCAAATGAAAAAGTTTGTAAGGCCAAGAAACACATGAAAAAATGCTCAATAATATACATAATGGAATACTACTCAGCAATTAAAAAATGAATTAATGTCATTTGCAGCAAAATGGATAGAACTGGAGAATATTGTCTTAATATTAACACTGGCTCAAAAAGAGAAATACCATATGTTTTCACTCATATGTGGGAGTGAATCTTACTTAAAGGAAGAAAAAAGCTATACATAAGTAAACATAAAAATGCATAGTTAAACTTAGCAAAGAAGGGAAAATATAAAGAGTATAAAGAAAGAGGGAGGGGACTAGCAAAGGGAAGCAAAGATTGTAGAAGGTGGGAGGGGGAGGAGAAACAAGTAAAGAGATAAAGGGGGAGAAGATAATCTCAATGTAAGCAGACAACTTCATGAGTACATGGGAAAAAGAGGGGAATATAACTCCAGTACACATATAAGTTTTACTATATATTAGTCAAAAGGTACCATAAACCTCAGAAGTTAATGAAAGTGTAACCAAAAATGATGTAATAGTTGTATAATGGAAAAAGCAAAGGTGTATTACTCTGTACCCAACCAATATTTACCAATAACAGGGGAAAAAAAGAAAATTTAACCAAAAAAATGGGGGGTTGTTTCTTTGCTATAAGCTTTCAAATATCTAGACATAAGCAAGGAAACAGTGGCTGAGAAGGCAACTTTTGTGACCTGATGAAGAGTATGAGACACATCTGTCATAAAGTATTGGTATTTGACCTATTTTGAGTCATGTGTCTGTATAAGGTGCCTATCTGATGTAATCCAAGACAAGCTTACTTAGAGACTCCAAGACACTGCTAAAATCAATCCAAGAAAAAAGATACTTTTGTACCTTTTTTTCCACAGTAAGACATTTTCTGATGTGGGGCATGTGCCTCCTGGTCTGGCCCAGATGTTCGGATGCAAGGCAGCACTGCACACACAGGTATTAAACACAATTCACTTGGGACCCTCGGGTGAGGGGCATGGACTCCTGCAGCCCTCGGGACGCTGGCAGAGATGGGAGAAAGGAAAAGCCCGGTCTCGGTGGTCACGAAGAGACAGTTCTTGCTTCTTCGGTGATCAGATGGAGAGCGAGTTCTTTCCTTGTTGACAGTTGTGTTGGGGAGAGCGTTGTTTCCTTGCCAATGGTCTGGGCAAGGAAAGGTCTTTGCTGGTGGTCAAAGATCCAGGCCAAAAGGGATTGAGCTGCCGGGCCAAAAGGGATCGAGTGCAGCTCCTTATATAGCTCGCCCACGGAATGGCCTGAGCCAATCAGCTTTGAGTCCAATTGTCCAATCAGGTTCATGGTATTTGTGAAGGGTTTTATACAAATGTCCAACCAAGTTACTTTCATTTTTCCAAGATTAATAATTTACAAACCAGATATTCTAAAGCTGTTTTCCCAGTTTTGGGGTTTTTGCCAATTTCCTCCCAATTTCTCCCTACATTCTAAGTCTAAAGGCACTCAACAGGTAAAAACAATACCTGTTATACTGAACACCCAAACTTGTGCTTACTCTGAAATTTTCAAATTTGAAGTCCTAAAAGTTATACAGAATGTTCATAGATATGTGTTATCAAGAACAAAAGTAAATCCAACTCAGTGACATACAAACCACATCTTTCTGCTTCTTCTTGGATAACTTGGAGAATTATTGTCATACTGACAACCTTCTATATGGCATTATACACTTATCTTCACAAGTATTACTGGCACAGCTTTCAAACTAAAAGTTTGCATTGGGCTGTCCATGAATATTTCCATAAATTCTATTGAATACAGTATAGAGAATAAATAATAAATGAAAAAAGAAACAAAATAGGTTAACATACAAATTTTTATTCCTTTGAATTAGGAATCTGAGAAGCTGGACTTTATGAGGAAGAACCTGGCATCAGGATTAGAGGAAAACTCATTAACAATCTGCATTATGCAGATGACACAACTTTGCTGAAACTGAAGAGAATTGGAAGCATTTACTGATGAAGGTGAAAGAATACAGCCTTCAGTATGGATTGCCATTCAACATCAACAAAACAAAAAATTTTACAACTGGGTCAGTATGCAACTTAATGATAAATGGAGAAAAGATTAAGGTTTTCCAAGATTTTGCTTTACTTGGTTCTACAATCAATACCCATGGAAGTAGCAGTCAAGAAGTCAAAAGATGCATTGCTTTAAAGCGGTGGTAAAAGATCTTTTTAAACTATTGAATAGTAAAAGTGTCACATTGAAGATGAAGGGGTTCCTGACTCATGCCATGGTATTTTCATTCACATCAAATGGTTGTGAAAGCTGGCCATTGAACAAGGGAGACAGGAGAAGATTTGATGCTTTTGAATTATGCGTCTGGAGATGAATATTCAATATACCATGAACTGACCAAAGAACCAACAGATCTGTCCTAGAAGAAGTGCAACCAGAGTGCTCCTTGGAAGCTAGGATGGCGAGACTATGTCTTACATATTTTGGACATGTAGTCAGGAGGGACACATTCCTGGAGAAGGACATCATGTTTGGGAGGTTGGCATGTTAATGTAAAAAAGGAAGACCCTCAACTAGAGGGACTGACACATTGTCTACAACAATGGGCTTAAACTAAATAAGATGATGTGCCTGGCACAAAATCAGGGAGTGTTTTGTTCTGCTGTATGTAGAGTCATTGAGAGTCAGACCCAACTCAAAGCCACCTAACAACTATAACAACTTGGAAGGATATTCTGGAGATTAGCTTCTGAGTCCACATATTTCAAACTTTGTTTCTCTTATGCTTAACTATATACTTAGTTTTAGTTATTGCTAGAGACATTCACATATCCAAAGTCCTCTTGTTACTAGTCGGCTAGCTGGAGTCCTTTTGATCTACCTAGATGTGAACTGTGGGTAGGCAATGTTGGGCCCCACGTTCAGGCGCCAAATCTATGTGGGGCGCGCGCCTCCCAGTCCGGCCTGGAGGTTTGGATGGGCTGCGCCGCCGCGCACACAGATAGTAAACACAATTCACTCGGGACCCTCAGGTGAGGGGCGCAGACTCCCTTGGCCCTCGGGACCCTGGAGGAGATGGGAGAAAGGAAAAGCCTCAGGTGCTTTTGCCTTCCAGGGACAAACACCTGTGTTGGTCGTCTCAGTGGTCAGGAGGAGACAGCTGCTGCTTCCTTGGTGATCAGACGGAGAGCAGGTTCTTTTCCTTATTGAGGATTGCAACGGGAGAGCATTTTTTCCTCATCAAAGGTTCGGGGGAGAGCAGCGGGAGAGGCGCGTCCTCATCTGTGGTCCGGGCAGGAACAGGCGAGAAGGTGCAGAAAGGGATGCCAGAAAGGCCGTGCCAAGAAGGGTCGAGCTGCCGCAGCACAGCTCTTTATATAGTTCGCCCATGGAATGGCCTGAGCCAATCAGCTTTCAGTCCAATTGTCCAATCAGGAAGGGTTTTGTACAAACGTGCAACCAAGTTACTTTCATTTTCCCTAGATTTCTAACTTACAAACCAGATATTCAAACGCCATTTTCCCAGTTTGGGAGTTTTTTGCCAATTTCCTCCCAATTCTTCCCTACAGGCAAAGAGAAGCTCTTTCAGTGTTGGCAGTCTTAGGCCCTTGAGATCCCAATGTCTAGCAGATGGACTGGGATACCCAGAAGCTTATAGCTGAGAACTCAGAGACCTATTGATCCAGGATATAGAAGGTAGAAACATGGTTCTAGGTACTCAGATTGGAAGTTATTACTCTAGGATTTAACTACCAACAGCCTTGGCATTGGGCACCTAATTGTACTCATAAGGCATTTGTACATGAACCAGGACACAGTCATTCAAACAGAACATGGAAACATTGCCTGGTATAAAGTCAAGAAAGGTGTACATCAGGGATGTATCCTTTCACTATACCTCTTCAGTTTTTATGCTAAGCAAATAATCTGAGAAGCTAGACTTTATGAAGAAGAACATGGCATCAGGATTGGAGAGAGACTCATTAACAACCTGCGCTATACAGATGACAAAATTCTGCTTGCTGAAAATGAAAAGATTTGAACATTTATCGATAAAGATCAAAGAACATTTCCTTCAATATGGATTGTGGCTTAACATCAACAAAACAAAAATCCCTGCAACTGGATCAGTAAGCAAATTCATGATAAATGGAGAAAAGATTTAGGTCGTCCAAAAGTTTGCCTTACATGGTTCTATAATCAACACTCATGGAAGCAACAGTCAAGAAATCAAGAAACACATTGCATTGGGAAAAGCTGTTACAAAGACCTCTTTAAAGTGTTGAAAAGTAAACATGCCACATGCAAAACAAAAGTGTACCTGACTCATGCCATGGTATTTTCAGTGGCATCATAGGGTTGTGAAAGCTGGATGTTCAATAAGAGGGACAGAAGAATTGATGCTTTTGAATTATGGTTGCTGGAGACAATTATTGAATATACCATGGACTGCCAAAAGAACCAGCAGATCTATCCTAGAAGAAGTGCAACCAGAGTGCTCCTTGGAAGCAAGAATGGCTATACTGCATCTTACATATTTTGGACATATTGTCAGGAGGGACCAATCTCTGGAAAAGGACATTATGTTTGGGAAGTGGTTGGTCAACAAACAAAAGGAAGACCCTCAACTAGATTGATTGACACAGTATCTGCACCAATGGGCTTAAACATAAAAAAGATTGTGTACCCGGCACCATGTCAGGGAGTTCTGTTTCTTTCTGTTGTACCTAAGGTCACTATGAGTCAGAGCTGACCTCACCACACCTAACAACAAAACTTTTCCTACAACCTACAACCCTGGTATTCAATATCATCTGATTTCAGAAGCTAAGCAGGTTCGGGAGAGTGCCTGGGAATACTGGATGCTCTAGGCTTGGGTGAAGGACCCAGCAGGCCACTCCTGAAACAATCAGCTACCAAAAACCCTATGAATAACAGAGAAGCACTGACATAGTACCAGGCATAGCACGGAGTTGGGTAGTGTTTCATTCTGTTGTATATAGGGTTGCTATGAGTCAGACTTAACTCAATGGCACCTAACAACAACCACAACAGCATACTTTTTGAACCCCAGGTAGTAAGTTCACCTTTGCCTTCCATACACTTTCTCACAACTAGTGAAATCTGCTATTACAGCACAAAATCAGTCATAAGCAATATTTAAGCAAGCAGGTGTGGCTGTATGCCAATAAAATTTTATTGACAAAATAAGTATCAGACCTTGGCCCCCAGACCATAGTTTGTGACTTTGCTTCCTATGTTGTTGTTGTTAGGTGCCATCAAGTCGGTATCCAACTCATAGTGACCCTCACAGGGTTTTCAATGGCTGTTTCGGGATTGCCTTGGGAGTGGATTGCCAGGCCCTTCTCCCATTTGCTTCCTATAATCATTCTTTATCATAGAGTCATGGGTTTGCACTCAAAATGCAGAAAAGCTATGACCAAACAGATTGCAGGGGGGCCCTTGATAATCAGATAGGATTTGTGCTAAACCGTTAATGAAATATACACTGGGAAACCTTGAGGTTAACAATCCATTTCCCATATAAGCAGAGTAGAAAGTAGGGAGGGAAGTATTAGGGGTAGAGGGAGTGGAGGGAGGGAGGGAGCATGGGTTGTGGAAGGGGAAAAGGGGAGGGGAAACAATGTAGAGGGGTGAAGGGGGAGAAGATAATCCCAAAATATATGATGCAATAATATGAATACATGGGAAAAATAGGGAAAAGGAAAAATATCAATGAGAATATTGAGCTTGTTATTGCTCAATAGTTTCCACATTCAGTTGGATTGTCTTCTTTGAGAGTAGGCACAAATATGGATCTTTTCCAGTCAGTTGGCCAGGTAGCTGTTTTCCAAATCTATTAGCATAAACATGTTAGTACCTCCAGTGATGCTTCTGTTTTTTGAAACATCTCTATTCGTATTCCATCAATTCCTGGAGTCTTGTGTTTCACTAGTTCCTTCAAGGCAGCTTCCACTTCTTACTTCAGTATCACTGGTTCCCCATCATATGTAACCTCTTGATTTATAGTTGGTCATCTACCAATTCTTTTTTATATAATGACCCTGTGTATTCCTTCCATCTTCTTTTGATGTTTCCTGCATTATTTAATATTCTCCCTGTAGAGTCTTTCACTATTGCCACTGGAAGCGTGATTTTCTTCTTCAATTCCTTAAGCTTGAGAAACACATAGCATGTTCTTTCCTTTTGGTCTTCTGTCTCCAGCTCTTTGCTCATGTCATTATAATTTTTGTTTTTGTCTTCTCAAGCTGCCTTTTGAAATCTTCTGTTTAGTTCCTTAACTTCATCATGTCTTCCTTTTACATTAGCTGCCTAATGTTCAAGGGGAAGTTTCAGAGTCTCTTTTGATATGTATTAGTCCTTTTAATAACCTTTAGCTTTCCTGATGAATGACGTCTTTGATGTCATGCCACAACTCATCTGGTCTTCTAACATTTGTATCTAATGCATTAAACCTGTTCTTGAAGTGGTCTCTGAACTCAGGTGGGATACACTCAAGGTCATACCTAGGTTCTTGTACACTTGTTCTAATTTTCTTCAGCTACAGTTTGAACTTGCATATGAGAAGTTGATGGTCTGATCCACAATCAGCACCTGGTCTTATTCTGACATTTGATGAAGATTTTCCATCATCTTTTTTCACAATTGTAGTCAATTTGGTTCCTGTATGTTCCAACAGGAGAATTCCGTGTGTATAGTCACTTTTTATGTTGGTAAAAAAATGTATTTGCAATGAAAATTTCATTGATCTGACAAAATTCTATGATGCGATCTCCAGCATTGTTTCTGTCACCAAGGCCATATTTTCCAACTACTGAGCCTTCTTGTTTCCAACTTTTGCATTCCAGTCACCAGTAATTATCAGTGCATCCTGATTGCATGTTTGATCTATTTCAGATTGTAGAAGCTGGTAGAAATCTTCCCTTTCTTCATTTGTGGCTTTAGTAGTGGGTGCATAAATTTGAACAACAGTCATGTTAACCTGCCTTCCTTGTAGGTATATGGATGTTATTCTATCACTGACAGCATTGTATTTCAGGGAAGATCTTGATATGTCTTTTTTGATGCTGAATGCAACCCCATTTCTCTTTAGCTTGTCATCCCAGCATAGTAGACCATATGATTACCTGACTCAAAATGGCCAATGCCAGTCCATTTTAGCTCACTGATACCTAGAATGTCAATGTTTATGTGCTCCATTTCTCTTTTAATGATTTCTAATTTTCCTACATTCATGCTATGTATACTCCATGTTCCAATTATTAATGGATGCTTACAGTTGTTTCTCCTCGTTTTGAATTATGCCACATCAGCAAATGGAGGTCCCTGGGGCTTTACTCCATTTCTGTCATCAAGGTAGACTCTACTTTGAGGAGGCAACTCCTCCCCAGTCATCTTTTGAGTGCCTTCCAACCTGGGGGGCTCATTTTCTAGCACTATATCTGACAGTGTTTCTTTACTATTCATAGGGTTTTCAGTGGCTAGTTGTTTTGGGAATGGTTTGCCAGGTCCTACTCCCTAGTCTGTCTTAACCTGGAAGCTCAGGTGAAACGTGTCCACCATAGGTGACCCTGCTGGTATCTGAGATACCGGTGGCATAGCTTTCAGCCTCATCGCAACACCTAAGCCCCCACAGTGCAACAAACTGATAGATGTGTGGGGTTGTATCAATTAGTGCTTATTAGCTGTACAGAATAATGGTTTCTTTGATAATATATGCATATGACATACTTGGATCATCTCTACTGTCCATTAACCTCCCTTTTCTCTTCTCATCCTTCTCCCTCTTCCCTAATTGTCTCACTTCCAGTTTATTTGTAAAATACCACATATGACAGAAAAGAAGCAATTATTGTCTCAGTCTGTCTTAATTCACTTAACATGATGATCTCCAGTTCTGTCCATTTTCCTGAAAATGACATGAGTTCATTCCTCTTTATGACTGAATACTACTTCATTGTATATATATGCCACATTTTGTTTTATCCACTCATCTGTTGATACGTACCCTGACTAGTTCTATTACTTAGCTATTATGAATAGTGCTTCAATAAACATGAGTGTGCAGGTCTCTCTATTGTATGCTAACTTTGATACTTTTAGGTATATACTGAAGAGTAGTATAGTTGGATCATATGGTAGTACCATTTTTTATTTTTGAATAACCTCCATACTGATTTCTATAGTTGCTGCACTAATTTGTATCCCCACCAACTGTGTATAAACTTCCTCATCTTTTGCCATCCTCTTTCTTCTCACATTATACAGTGCTGCCACACAAAGGATTTGCAATTTCCAGAATAATACTTGCTTTCTTGCCTTTCAATCCATGTACTTGCTACTCACTGTGCCTCAAACATTCTTCTCAAAACATCCCTGGCCTTGCTAACTCCTCAAGGGCTGAACTTAGTTGTGTTATGTGACTTTGTCTCCCAGATCATGACCCTAAGATATTTTCTGCAACCCTGTGTTATACTAGTGTCATTACTATCTATGAGTGATTGTTGCTACAAATAAATTTAAAATTCTTAAAATTTGCAACTGCATTTTCTTAAGTTATAGTCCCTGGCACATTGAAAATAATAAATGATTATTAAATGAGTCAATAAATTATTTAATTTAATGGATTAAAATGACTTTTTGGTTCCTCCACTGCAGCTTAGAAACTTCAGTTGTCCCTAGCTATGGGCAACTTATTTTCTTTTGAATATTATCTAAACATGATACTTGTGATAGTTAATCATGATTATTAATTGGATTAAGAGACACCTAGAAGATTAGTAAAGCACACTCCTAGATGTGCCTCTGAGGGTGTTTCCAGAGATGATTGGCATGTGGGACAGCAACTGAGAAGGGAAGACCCACCCTAAGTGTGGATAGCACCTTCCAATAAGCTGGGGACCCAAATGGAACAAAAATAGGAGGAGAAGGAAGTCTGTTAGTGCAGGCTGGCTCTCTCTGCTTCCCAACTGCCATGAGGTCAACAGCTCTGCCCCACTATGCCACCTCCACCATGATGCTCCACCTTACCACACACCCATAGCAATGGAGTCAGCTGACCATGGGCTGAAACCATGAGCCACAATAAATCTTTTCTAAGTTATTTTTCTCAGCTACTTTGTCACAGTGATGAAAAACTTACATAATGCCCAAACAACTAATAGAAAAAACATTTTTTTAAGTCAGTTAAACCTATAACTCAATATCCAACTGTAGGAGAGGAAAAATTACTTTCTACCTTTCATTGTTCTTAGCTGGGAATCCTTACAATAAGAGACAGATTAATTAGAGAAGCCAAACAGAATATATCTTCTACACCTTCTATCTTAATGTGTTTTGTTTCTGGCTGTAACAGAATCTACATTCTGGGTAATTTATAATGAATATAAATTTTTTGGCTAATGGTTCTGGAGGTTGGAAAGTCTAAGAGCTGCCATCTGACAAGGAATTTCTGCTGCATCATACCATGGCAGAAGAGAAAAGAGAAGGAGAGAAAGAAAGAGAGGGAGAGACTTATAGCTTTATGTTGTTGCCATTTTATTTCCTTTGAAACAATCTTGAGGGCACTTGCTGCTTTACATCAGTATTAATAAAACTACCCTGCATCTTCCCCATGAGCAGAAATCTTTTCTCAAGTAGTGATGTAACAATCAGGTTTCATTTGAAAAGAATTTAAACATTTATGGAATCTACAGGAGGCATGAATAGATGCTTTAAAAAGATGTTGATGAGATCAGTCTGTAAAAAAAATAAATCCGTGCTTCAATGGAAAACTATATATTATCTATATAAACTGGGTTATTAGCTCCTAGCCTTTCATAATCTTTGCACTATTTATAAGTTGATGTGACAAAGACTCTCCTCTGAGTCAAGCTCCTTTGGATCTACTTTTTAGATGAGGCCTCACCCTTCGGCTCTGTGTTTGGTCTACTTTGTACAATTTTACTAAAATTCCTGCGAAGCCAATTCTGCAAAATTCCCTCCACCCTTTGTATCCGATCATCCTCACAGCTGGTCAAATTCCTCTTTCTTCATCCTGTATGTCCAATCACCCTGGCTTGGTTTCAGCAAGAATCCTGTTAAGTCAGTCTAATAAGCATTTCCCTAGGCTTGATGTTTCCTCTTACTAATTTTCCATTCTTTGAACCCTGCTCTGATCCTTGGCTATAAATCCCCACTTTTCCTTATATTTAGAATGGAATGCAGTTCTATACTGAATTCTCTTTTCCTCTGTTGTAATAGTTCCTGAGTAAAATTTGCATTTACTGCTTTTACTCTCTGGCTCTGACTTTGGGGGTTGTTTGTCTATGATTCTGGGAGGACTGAACCCAGGGTGCTCCACCAAGCTGCACTCCCCAACCTCTTTTATTATTATTATTATTATTATTATTATTATTATTATTATTACTATTTTGGGAAATGGTCTAAATGAGTTGCCCAGGCTGTCTCTGGCCTCAAACTTGCAATCCTCCTGCCTCAGCCTCCCAAGTTGCTAGGATTACAGGCATGAACCACAGCACCCAGCTGGCTGTGGTTTTAAGAATAAACATGTACATTTTGTCTTACCTAGTAGCATGGAACTGACTTCTCATTCCCTGTGGAAAACAGAGTTCTTACCCCATTTGCAACTCAGTAGAAATTTGCACCTTTTGACTTTTCTATTAAACCAATTATAATTTCTACTTGGTTCCTTCACTGAATGCATAAAATAAAAATTTTAACATATACTCATTTTATACCTGAGAGTCATCATTATACTTTTTCCAGAAAATACACATTTACTAGTTTTGGAGATTCCACTGAGATTCATCTACCAGAGCCAAGTAACCTTCACAGTCAGAGAAATTCATTTCATGGGCAATTTGACTCCAAGTAGATCTTGTCTTGGCTCATAGAAGTGAGAACAAAGTGGCAGCAGACCTTTGCTCCCTCTCTGTTTTCTTCATTTTAATTCCCTTCATACTAATTTTATGTTTTGAGTTTTGGTTTATTTGTCATGAATAAGTTTTTCCCTATTGCTGGAAGTAATAGTGGAGTATTTGGTTTTATGGCCTGATTATTTGATGACTTCTATAAATGAATTAATGGTTTACAGGGCTTTCTGTTAGGTGAGAAATGGTGGAGAATCTAATATAAACTAAGTTTTCTGTTTGCTTACTTTCTAATTTGAACTCTTGTAGAAAGTGACTTAGAAATATTTTAAGAATTCAGTTCATATAATTTAAGTCCTTGGGAAATGAGAAACATTTAATATTATTGGTTTGATAAAAAATAGTTATGTCATCTTTGACTTACTAGACTATAAGAACAATGTAAATATAGATTTTTAGTCTACTTGAATGTGTTCTACCTGATTTTGAATGAGCTTTCTGATTGTATATACTTGCCCTACATCTAATTAATATTTTAATTATGAAGAATATAAATTCATGCTTACCCATAAACTTTATTTCAGTAAAAAATTATGTTTTTTCATATGTCAGCTTGAAGTCAATTTCTAAGACCCATAGATAACTTAGTCTACAGCCGAACCACACTGGCATCCAAACCAGTCACATCTTGGAAGCTAAGTAGGGTCGGGCTTGGTTAGTCCTTGGATGGGAGACTGCATGGGAAAACAGAGTGCTGTAGGCTTGGGAGGAGAACGTGGCAGCCCATTCCCAAAACAATCAGACATCAAAAACCCTGTGAACAGCAGAGAAGCACTGACGTAGTGCTAGGCATGGCATAGTGTCAGGTACTGTTTCATTCTGTTATACATAGGGTCACTATGAGTTGGACTGACTCAATGGCACCTAACAACAATAGGTAACTTAAGACCTTGGGCTGATACTAAGTTGACTTAATTAATGGGTATTAGAGATACATAGCAAGAGAGTATCCCAAGACAGTAACATAGAATAGTGAAATGATTACTGATCATAACTTCAAATTTATATACTCCTTTTGCCTTTTATTTTATAAGGCTATGTCTCTGGGTTTGTAATGAATGTGCTCATTTCTGCCACTTTGAGAGGCATATATGAATGATGTGGGTAGCTAAAGAAAGCTGTGTTATGTATATTTACAAAGTCTGTTATGCAGCAAAATGCAGATGTGTGACAGTGCACAATTATGTACTCACAGTTGTCTCTGTGAAATAGAAATTACTTTGGTTAAAAGTTGTAATGACTATGTGGTTTAGGCTATATTTAGGAGCCATAATTTCAGGGAAATACAGCTGTATATTTCTATTTTTGAGAAAAATTAGAAATAATTTTGATCTCCAAACCCCTTTGTACTCTCCAAGATTATTGAGATCTGAAAAAACTGGAATTGGCCTTGAAAGCCCCTGTGAAATCACTATGGTTTGGTATTTCATCTTCTAAGAAGAGAGGTGCTAGGAATAGGTTTGATATGTTATTATTGACGGGCCAAGTAGTAAGACTTGTCAAATCAGGAGAGATGATTAGTCTTCCCTAGTTTAAATGGAATCAGGATACATTGCTAATTTGTGGTGATTGGAATGCAAAAGTTTGAAATAAAGAAGAAGGTTCAATAGTTGGAAATACATCCCTGGTGGCAGGAATGATGTTGGAGATCATATGATAGAATTTTGTCAGACCAAAGAATATATTGCCTATACATTTTTTCACTAACATAAATGGTGAATACACACATAGAACTCACCAGATAGAATATGCACAAATCAAATTGACTCAATTTGTGGAAAGAGATGATGAAAACCCTCAACATCAGAAGTCAGAACAAGACCAGGTGCCAATAGTGGATCAGATCATCAATTGTTTATTTGCAGGTTCAAACCAAAACTGAAGAAAATTAGAACAAGTGTTTGTGAGCCAAGGTATGACCTTGAGTATGTTCCACTTGAATTCAGGAACAGATTTAATGCATTAGACACTAATGATTAAAGAGCAGATTAGTTGTGACATGTCATGAAAGACATTATTCACGAGAAAAGCAAAAAGTTATTAAAAAGACAGAAAAAAGACGAAGTTACATGTTAAAAGAGACTTTGAAACTTGCCCTTGCCCTTGAACAATGAGTAGCTAGAGTAAAAAGAAGACAAAGTTAAATAACTAAACAGAAGATTCCAAAGGGCAGCTTGAGAAGACAAAATCAAGTATTATAATGTCATGTGCAAAGAGATGGAGATAGGAAGCCAAAAGGGAAGAACATGCTTTTTCTCAAGCTTAAAGAACTGAAGAAAAAGTCAAGCCTTGAGTGGCAACAGTGAAGGATTCTACAGGGAAAATGTTAATAATGCAGGAAACATCAGAAGGAGATGGAAGGAAAACACAAAGTTATTATATCAAAAAGAATTGGTGGATGATCAACCATTTCAAGAGGTAGAATATGATCAGGAACCAATGGTATTCAGAGAAGTGGAAGCTGCCTTGAAGGCATTGGTGAAACACAAGACTCCAGGAATTGATTGAATACCAACTGAATATTCCAACAAACAGATGCAGCACTAGAGGTGCTCACTTATTTATGCTGAGAGATTTGAAAAACAGCTACCTGGTCACCTGACTAGAAGAGATCCACGTTGGGACCTATTCTTAAAAGGGATCCAACCAAATGCAGAAATTATCCAACAATTTCATTAATATTACATGCAAGTAAAATTTGCTAAAGATCATTCAAAAGCGACTCTAGCAGTACAGTGACAGGAAATTGCCAAAAAATCAAGCCAGATTTAGAAAACAGCATGGAACCAGGGACATCATTGCTGATATCAGATGGATTTTGGCCAAAAGCAGAGAATACCAGGAAGATGTCAATCTATTTTATTGACTATGCAAAGACATTTGACAGTGTGGATCACAAGCAATTATGGATAACATTGTGAAGAGTGGGAATACCAGAACTTAACTGTATTGTACATCCATACTGAATCTGTACTGAATCTGTGCATGGACTGCCTCCTGGCAGTCGTTTGAGCAGAACAAAGAAACACTACTTGGTTTAAAGTCAGGAAAGACGTATGTCAGGGCTGTATCTTTCACCATACCTCTTCAATCTCTATGCTGAGCAAATAATCTGAGAAGGTGGACTTTATCAAAAAGAATGTGGCATAAAGATAGGAGGAGGACTTACTAACAACTTGTGATATGGAGATGACACAACTTTACCTGCCAAAGTGAAGAGGATTAGAAACACTTGCTAGTGAAGGTCAAAGAATACAGCCTTCAGTATGGATTGCACCTCAACATCAAGAAAAAAAAAAAACTCCTTACAACTAGGTCATAAGCAACTTCATGATAAATGGAGAAAAGATTGAGGCTGTCTAAGCAATCAACACCTACAGAAGTAGCAGTCAAGAAATCAAAAGACTCATTGCATTGGGAAAAGCTGTTGCAAAAGACCTCTTTAAAGTGTTGAAAAGTAAAGATGTCACATTGAATATAAAGGTGTACCTGATTTAAAGCATGGTATTTTCAGCTGCATCATAAATTCATGAAAGCTGGATGGTGAATAAGGAAGAAAGGAGAATTGATACTTTTGAATTATGGTGCTGGAGACAAATATTGAAAGTACCAGAGACTGCCAAAAGAAACAATTCCATCCTTGAAGAAGCTCAACCAGAATGTTCCTTATAAGCAAGGATGGCTAAACAGCACTTTTTTTTGGGGGGGGGGGACTGGGGGTTGAACCCAGGGCCTCACACTTGCATGCTCTGCAAGTGCTGGACCACTGAGCTGTACCCCTAACCCATTATTTTTTATTTTTTACTTTTTGAGACAGGGTCTCGCTAAGTTATACAGACTGCCTCTGGTCTCGAACTTGTGATCCTCCTGCCTCTGCCTCCCAAGCCACTTGGATTACAGGCGTGCCCCACTGCACGTGGCACTAAACAGCATCTTATGTATTTGCTCCTGTTGTCAGGAGGGACCAATCCTTGGAGAAGGACATCATGTTTGGGAGAATGGCAGGTCAATGAAAAAAAAGGACAATCCTTCACTAGATGGATTGACACAGTGTCTGCAACAACGCAATTACACATTAAAAATATTGTGTGAATGGCATTGCATCAGGTAGTGTTTAGATCTGTTGTACATAGGGTCACTATGGATTGGACCCAACTCAATGGCACTTACCAACAAACAACAAGTTTAAATGTGTTTGAATAAAATCTTGTCAATACAAACAGAAATTGTAATCTGTGAAATTCTTAGAGGTATGTCAATGCTCTAACTGCCCATATACATTTCTATTTATCAAAATCCTGGTGCTGCTTTGCTGGATATTAGATAATAGTCTACTGTTGTCAGTTATAATTTTGGTTAGTATTTTTAATATTCCCATTCTATTGAGGTATGATTTACAAATAATACAATGGGATTTAACCATATGAAATATAAAATTAATGGTTCTTACTACATCCACACAGTTATACAGTTACCACTACAATCAATTTTAGAACATACTCATTATTTGTAAAAGAAATATTGTGACCATTAGAAGCCATTGCCCATTTCCCACTAACTATCAGTTCAGATTTACCTGTTGTGGACATTTCAAATAAATGGACTTATACTATTTGTGATCTTTTGTTATTGACTTTTTCCCCTTAGTATAACATTTCAGGATTCCATGTCATACCATGTGTATTTCATTCCTTGTTATGGTCAGTGTTATTCTATTGTGTGCACACATTTATTTATCCATCATCAATTGATGGGTGTTTGAGTTGTTTCTACTTTTTGGCTGTTGTGAAGACTTCTGCTACAGAAATTCATTTACAAGTGTTTCTGAAAACATATGTTTTCATTTCTCTTGATATATAGCAAGAACTGGATTGGTTAGGTCATATGGCAAGTTTCCCTTGAACTATTTTATAGCAACGCTAGTGACTGCATACCAGAACACTTAATTGTGCTCATGAGAAATCTGTACATGAACCAGGAGACAGTTGTTCAAATAAAACAAGGAAACACCGCCTGGTTTAAAGTTGAGAAAGGTGTGCTCCAGGGCTGTATACTTTCACCCTATCTCCTCAATTTATACACTGAGCAAATAATCTGAGAAGCTGGACTTTATGAGGAAGAACACAGCATCAAGATTGGAGGAATACTCATTAACAACCCGCGTTATGCAGATGACACAACTCTGCTTGCTGAAAGTGAAGAGGACTTAAAACATTTACTGATGAAGATCAAAGATCATAGCCTTCAATATGGGTTGACTAAACATCAACAAGCCTGCAGCTGTAGCCCTGTGGCATCCGATCCCGTCAGATCTCGGAAGCTAAGCAGGGTCGGGCCTGGTTAGTACCTGGATGGGAGACCGCCTGGGAACACCAGAAGCTGTAGGCTTGGGAGAAGGACCTGGCAACCCCCTCCCAAAAATCAATCTGCCATTGAAAACCCTATGAACAGCAGAGAAGCACTGA